>JAPMNZ010824222.1:0-13548 GCA_029875035.1 Pomatoschistus microps | reverse complement strand
GTTCTCTCTGTCGAGTTTGGTAAGCGTGATATTGGGAATTCATAACTAGGAAGCTATCAAACGTATCTGGTAGAGAATTACTGAGAAATTGTAATGTAAAAATATTGAGTTGAAATCTATATCGATAATGTTTAAAATCTTAACATTGGTCATCCGCCCCTTATGGACCACTGGCTCTATGTGTTTTTTTTATCATTGCATATCTTGAGTTTGAACGGTTTCATTCTCTGATCTGTGTTGGTTTTGTTAAGTCCTCCGCGATATCTACTGTTTGGATTTAGGGCTATATGAGAATACATTGAATTGAATTTAGATAGTAATTTCACATTTATGACATTTACTTCTTGCCACTGTATAATAAATTATTGATCTTTGCCTTTTCAAATCAACAATATCATAAGAGTAAACAAGTATGATTTGTCACCATATGGATCTTTATGTAGGACGGGCATCAAGGAAAGCCTTGTAACCTGTGACACCATAGAAAGCTTTGAGGAATGTGGTTCTGGTGCAATGTGGTTCTGGTGCAACCTGTTTATAAAAGGAATGGCTTTACTAATTCATCTGACACATTTAAGTGAAAATTAATGCATCAAACAGTGCAATACCTATTAATAAAATAAGCAATGATTAGTCGGCCTAATCGACTACATGGACTATTAAAGTGGGTCAATGGCATATTTCTTTTGAAGAAATGCACTGATTGATTCCAGAGGGTTTGTCCTTGAGACAAATTACTTTGAGCATGTTTGATGCAGTTTAAATCCCTGAGTTAGGCTACGCTGAATACTGAGTGGCCCTGTTTTTTCCCACTGTTGCATTGTTGAGAGTGCAACAAAGGTGCATGTTTCATGTCTTTCAATCAAAAAAGCACTATGCATTTATACACGGCCGCTGCCCTACGCAGTCTTGACTGCGCATCCTTGACAGTCACAGCAAACACGTAAAGGCACACACACACACCATACACAAGTACTATATTGATATGATTGAATTGCCCTACGGGTATCAATAAAGTGCACCTTTATCTTTTTTATATAAAATCAAAACCACCTAAAAATGTATACTATACCAGTTTATGTGTACATGTACAGGCACATGTTTAAACTAAGACTACAAATAAAGACAACATGCTCTTGTACTTTGTCATGAATGCAGTAGCAGAACATTTTAGATTTCTTAATCATTTCCTACATTAAAACATTTCCTACATTAAAACTGTTATAGGTGTAATCAACCAAACCTGGTTTGCTGCTTGGATGTTTACACTATAGAGCACTATAGCACTGCACTAGTATTAATAAGGACTACACATACAAACTATACATACACTACAGTTATTGTTTTTGTAACACAAATTAGTTGTTGACCAGTTGACAGCCCTAATTAAGATTCGATTTCTATTGAATCATTTGTTCAATCATCTCGTGGCTAGTGTATTGACTGTGTAACTCTAATTGTCATTTGCAGGAGACGATGAGGAGAAGCAAGAGAGCAGAAGCAGTTATACAGTCTGGCCTGGATTTCAAAGCTAGTGATGGTATGTGTTCTTTGAATCTGGTGAACTGCATGAATTTTACTTGTTCAATCATTTTGTTTTTCTATGATGCGGTTTATTCTTATGAACAATAGATTATGGATTGGCCTTCAACCAGTGGACAAACTCGGACATAACATCTAGTTCAGGTCATGCCAACTTCAGCTTTGCACCGGTTGTTATGACTTCTAATTAAGTCTTTCGATTTGACGTGATGTGTGCCTTGAGATTGTCTTTATAATGCATATCCTGAAAAAGCTGTCGGAACATGACTCCGTACCAACTGGGGAAGCTCTGAACAAACTCTGTAAGAACTAAATCTGCACTCAAAGGGCCCACTGTCATGTGTGCTTCTGAACTCGACCTAGTCTGTTCTGACTTTTGACAGAATCTGTGGCCCATACAGGGATGTAGGGCCAGACGCACACATGGTTGTGGGTCCGTTAATTGCAGTTTAAATTCTTACAGAGTGGCTCCAGTTGGTACAGAGTCATTTTCAAGCAGAACAAAGTCAGGATATGATTAAATAATACAATCATAGAACATCACATCAAAAGATACCATTATAGTCATAACAACCGGTCAAAAGCTGAAGTCTGCATGACCTGATCACTTCCATGTTATGTCTGCTTTTGTCCACTGGGTGAAGGCTCTTTCATACTCTATTTAGTATTTCTACTCTTGTTTATACTAGTTTTCAGACAGCTTTTTCAGGATATATGCATTATAAAGACAATCTTACGTCACATCTAAAGACATTATTAAAAGTCATAACAAAGCTGAAGTCGGCATGACCTGAACTAGATGTTATGCCTGCGTTTGTCCACTGGGTGAAGGCTAAATATTCTCCATTGTTCATTATCTTCTTTTTAAACAGAGATAACATCTGCCTGGAATGGCCTGGCCCAGTCCAAAGCTGCGGTATGTTTTCTCTTTGACCATGCATTATTAAACAAATATTTATATTGAAAGTTGATATACATGTAAATACTATAGCATGTTTTACCTACATTCATATGTTTGTGCCATTTAGTTACGGCAGATCGAAAACAAACTAGAGGCAGGTCCAGGATCAGGGGTGTTGCTGGAATCTGTTGTGGTATCTTCCAAGAAAAAACCCTCTAGAAAAGATTTGAACAAAGGTATCCACCGATTTAAGTCATATCAGTTCTGGTTGGGTTTTGTTTGTAAATGCTTTGTTCACTACAGATGGACAACAACGTGATCAAAAAGAAAAATCCACAAAAATGAGAAGTGGTCATTCAAGAAGTCCAGAAAAGAGTAGCTCTCGAGGACCACTTCAGAACTCCACCCAGGAAAATACTGCACGCAATAGTGTGGAATTCAGAGAGCCATTAGCCTCCTACAGGTAATGTACCACTATGAGTAACATGTTTTACTTACCTTTGAGCATAGACTTTTAAGAGCTTTTAAGATACAGTAATAGAAGTAAAATATATAGATGTTATACAATCTGCAAGGGATCCTGTTTTTCTGTTCTCCTTTATTACTATGGGGCGTTCTATCAAGAGAATATGTCAAAGTTATTGTTGGAAATCACTGCCAATGATGAGTGTATGTAAAAAGTCCCGTTAACAATTCCTAATATGAGTAGTCATAGTTATTCCAATTATATGTTGCATCCCTACATTTTGCACAGCAAGTGGTAAATTAAAAAGGAAATCTTGAGCTTCTATCTAATCCTGTGTAATCTGGTTGGTGTTCAGAGAGGCCACCCCTCCGCCACATCCTTCGCCTCAGCCTGAACTCGGCAGTCTGCAGTCGGCAACAGGGTCTTCATACTCATCCCAGCTGTCCAGTTCAAATCCTACTCATCGTCTTGTGTATGAGAGAGAGAGCAGAGACAAGCAAACGGACGAAGATGTGGATAGCACACACTCCTCCACAGTGGAACGAATGGAGATCCGCTACCTCAATGACCTACCAGCCCTGGACACAATAAGGACTAATGTATCTCACTCTCGGGAGCTTACTAGAGAAGCCATACAACAAACCAGCACTGTCAAAGCACAACTTTTACAGAGCACTGACGGCAAAGGGAGTGGAAGCACGCCGTCCACCAGTCCTGGGTCGGCTTCACAACGCTTGGAAAACCTAAGACGTCATCAACCAGATGATAAACTGGAAAAGCTAAAGGAGCGAATTCGAAAGCAGAGACAGCATCTAGAGGAGGCGGCTGAAAAAGAAAAGTTTGGTAGTTATTTAGAACAACCGATTGTTGGAAATGACAGCTGTGGTACGAGCACCATTCCATCTGTTAAAGTACGGAAAGTAGCATCTGCGCCATCAGCTCCGATCTATAAAGGTATAAAGGTTATATTCTAAGACATTTTTACCCAATTGCTTGCATTTTAATCTATATAATTTATGTTTTGTTTTTTAGGTTTCAATAGTACTCAAACGAAAATACAGACCCCTGATGGAAAAATTTGGCGTGAAGAGGACTTCCACAACCTCAGTTGCGGAATTTATAAAGACTTGTCTCACCAGTTTGCAGGTAAAATTTCTATAGTGAAATATAACAATTCAGTTACTGTATGTTAAAGACATAATGAACATTTTCACACGTTTAGACCCATAATCAGTTACGCATGTAAATCTGGATATATTGTCGCCACATGGGTCCAATTATTTGTGTTTTTCTTAGCCTCATCTTTGTATGTGTGTCTTAACTGTTCTTTAATAATAATAATAATAATAAAGCATAGGTTTTATATAGCACTTTTTTGGACACTTAAAAGACATCTCGCATGACATTATTCATTCACTCTACATGGTGGTGATTAGCTACTACTGTAGCCCCCTGGAGCAAACTGATAGAAGCAAGGCAACCAATGTGTGCTATTGGCCTCTCCAACCACCACTAATCATTCACCCATATTGCCTACTATGCCAAATGTAGTGTCTTGCAGTGGCACTTAACAGCCATAGCTGCCTCACTGGCACCGGGTGTTCCCAGAGGTCTCCCATCACAGTACTAATCAGGCTCTGCCCTGCTTAGGCTCTGCCATGCTTAGCCTCTGAGATCTGACTGGGGGTTGCAAATTATCCTTTGTCTGTATAAGCGCTAGTAACCTTTTGGTGGCAATGTTAAAGTGTACTTTTCCTGTCAAATATAGATTATTAATAGATAGAACACTAAAGCTTTTTATGTATTTTAATAATGTCTGTAAGAATGAGTGTTGAAACAGTCTCTTGTGTATTTGTGTTCTGTGACTGTGATGTTTTTTAACAGAAGGCACAAGATCTCTGCTTCTGAAGGGACATGGAGACTTCCCCAAAGAAAGAAAGTCTCATAAATCCGTGAGGAAAGTCCAAAAGGTTCAGCCCATCTCTGACCTGTCAAGACCAGGTAAATCCAGGTCTTGAGCATCTTGGGAGATGTTAATAACTGTGTTGGATACACAGACTTTGGTTAAATGTCTAGTGTGGTGCGATTAGTTTTTGGTGTGCTGTCCCGTGCTGGTAAATTCTAGTAATAATCTCACTTATGTTTGGCTGAGTACAGCTGACTTATCCTGGATGCAGCTGTTGACCAAAAGGATGAGTCTGCTCTAATGCAGTAGAGTCACTGGCAACACATGTTTAAAGCTGGACTAACTCACTTTGTGACTTTGAAGCAGCAGTCCTTGGAGAAGGTCTTGTGTTGTGGGCTCGAACCACCACAATTCCTCAGCAATTTGCCTGATGAAGGTCTCAGGACCAAAACGTAACATTTACCAATGCAAATATATATTTTTTGGAAACAGCAGTGTGTGGGAACCATTATTTTTTCATGTGCACCATGTTTCCCCCTCTCCTAAGCACCTGCTTCGGCAATTGATGTGCAAAGTTTTATTTCTTAATATTGGGGCTCGAACCCAAAACCTTCAGACTCAAAGGCCAATGCTCTATCAACTGAGCCACTGGCACCCTGTACCAAATGTAAAGAATGAATTATGAATTATATCATTGGTGTATTATATATTGCTGTGAACTTGTTTTTATTTATTTTGTTCTTTGAAGATTCACAATCCCTTCATCCAAACCATGTTTTGTTTGTATGCAGCTATAAGTCCTGCTTCATGGCGAGAGGGTCAAAAGCTTGTGACGATGATATTAGGAAAAAATCCTATAGTGACCACTGAGGAGTCCCAAAAGTCTAAGAGATTAAAACAAAAGGGTAACAATGACTTGATTATACTTTTGGTACATACAAATATGTATTTAATAATTATTTGTTTTGATTCTGTGTTATTCAGGCTCCCGTTGTAGATCCAGTTCAGAGCCAGGTGTAGAATTACATCAACATAAGTGTGCCCAAAGCACAGCAAGGCAGCAAGCAATATGTGAGTTTGGTAATACTGTAAAAGCCTCTCCCTCGGCCATACAAGAACAGTCCTCTGTGCCTGTGAGGTCAGACATGTCAGACGATATCAAAGGAATTCTGGACGACCTTCAACTTCAGTGCAAACATAGAGAGAGTGATGAGCGCGCCCATGCCACATCCCAGCGGGGGACAAGTCGCAGACACAACCGAGGGAATTCAGGCTCAAGAAGTCGGACTACGATCCCTACTGTGGGAACTGCCTCAGCACGAGGGTGTCGAAGTGCCAGTCCGTCCAATCGATCAAAAACTGTCAACAGAGTAGAGCCAGTGCAGAAAAAACGCCACTATGATGCAGATACAGTTCGTCAATACATTGCCCAACAACAAGAAAAGAGAAAAAGACAACAGATGCAAGAAAAGAATGTCCTGATGAAGGAGGCCGAACAGCGGCAACAGAGACTGCAGGAGCTGTATAGAAAGCAAAGGGAAGCTGCCCTCACCGTGACCACGACCACTGCAACTCCTGCGCAGGTGCAACTAAAAAAGACTTTCAACAAACTGCTACACGAAGGAGCGCAACGAACGCAGGAGGCTACTCAATTGGTACAGATTCTATTGGTCATTACAGTAATTGGAGCTAGCGTCAAAGTAAAATTATAATTGTGTTTTATTCTCTATCTTTCACAGAGACCAATGTACCAACCTTCTGGAGAGTCAGATAAAGAGAATAGAAGGCTGGAACAGGCTCAAAGCCTATCAAGTAGTGACCAATCTTTAAATCCTCTCCCTGTCTCCAGGTAACATACATTTACATGGCTCTTTTAAGCATGGTTCTCTTACTTGATTCTCTCAGAGTAAAACTAAAATATCATAGTCCCTAATGCTTTCTATATTGTGTCAGTATAGTTATCTCTGTAGATGTATCTATCAATAATGTATTTTTTTCGTTGTTGCTAAAATGTCTACTTTCCATTTAGAAATGACTTCAATTTTGGAGCAGACTCGTCAGCGCACCTTGGACATTTAATGCCTACAATAGCACCTGTGGCTGGTCCTGTATGCAGTAATGAGCATCTTCTATCTCAGCTTCTCAGATTAGAAAGTGCAATAGCTGCAAGTGAAAAGCAAACGAAAAAACCTATCACTGCACTTAATCATTCACCGGACAAGATGAGTCGCATTGAAGCCCTGAAGGCTACAGCCACGTCCCTATCCAACCGTATTGAGAGCGAAGCATGTAAGCTTGCTGTTGAGGGCTTCAATTATGGACTTACAACTGCTGTGGATGCAGACGTCTTATCCACACACGCCCAAGGTGATGATCGTGTGTGGACAGAAAGTGATGACATGGCCTTCAATACTGAGCGAATGTCAGGATCCAGTATGCCCAAAGGGAGTGGTTTTCCCAAGCAGGATTGCATTGTCTTTAAGATTCCAAAAGAAAAACATAGAAGAGAGAACACTGGGTCTTACCCACAAACAAACACTGTTCCTCATAACAGGTCTTTTCAAAGTGTAGGATTAGGGTTGGCTACTGCCCAGGAGGAACATTCTGAGAAGAACTGGCAACAACATAAAGCACATCCTGATCATCACAACAGTTCAGAGTCCCTCAGTGAAGGTCCATTGAGTGAAGGCAGTCTCACTGATGGTGACTGCAGTCCTCTGCAGTCTGCAAATGCATTTAGACCCATTGGCCACCAAGGGGCAGTGCAACACTCTGGGAGGAAAAGTCACCAACGTCTTTCAGAATTCCAAAAGGATGCTGAAAAGTTTGCAGTGGTCAACTCACTCCTCACTCAGCAGGAAAACCCCAACCCTGTTTGGGAAGAGTTCAACAAAGGAAGCCCTTTAAGTGTCATTAATATTTTCACAAAAACCCTTCAGGAAAATGTTAAAGGTTAGTTCATTTAGCTCTGCTGCAGAAATACTGACCTGACTGTTGATACTACCTACTGACTGGTCAAGTACAACCTATAATAATCACATGTTTGTTTGTTTTTCGTAGTTGGTGACATTTTTTCAGAGAGGAACTCTCCATCTGTTCATTGGCTACCATCAGGCAGTCATGTTGCAGATTTAGATTATGAGAATGACCCCCAAAGAGATGCGCATACATCCAGGTAATTGAGTTACATTGTTTATTTATAGTTCTATGTGGACTGATTAATTAAGTTCTATAGGAGTTCTACACTTACTACTACTTACTAGTTCTAGGGCAGGGCAATTCAACTTGATTAATAACATTCAACTTGATTTAATAATTAGGCTAATTAAACTATTGATTTTATAATGATTTGTTGACACTTTCTGCTATATACATTTAAAGACATTTTAACATTTTCATCAACATTAAAATGATAAACAAGACTTTCTATTTTTAATTGTATTTTGGTAGACTGGGAGGGCTGGGCTCTCAGGCCATGTTGAACAAATTGAACATAGAACAAATTGAGTTCTATTTTGACCAAAGAGTTAGTTATTCAATTCAATTGAATTCAATTTATTGAGACTAATGTTCATGAATGTTGTAGAATGTATAGCGTCCTGGATCATTACCGCAGTGACTCACGGTTTCTAGTAAACTGCGGGCTAAAGTTACACTGTTACTATTATCACATCACTATACAAACTTTTAAAACTGATAATGTCTCTAAAACAGAATATATTTGTGTTCTTGTCCATATTTTCAATGGAGTTTCCAAAATTTAGTGTTCCTTTTGAAACCGTTCTAGTTACCAGTATGAGGAGCTGATGAGGCGCTCTACAGGAGGCGCTAAAGCAACTGATCCATCTGCATCCTCGCCTCAGCGCTCTTCTTGCTCAACTCCTGGTTCTTCACCTCACTCAAAGAATTCCATCAAAATGAGAGGTGAGTAACTTTTATTCACTTAACTTTGTAAAGTTAGTCTTTACCAAAGGCATACAATTTATATATATTTCAGATCAGAGTGCTGGTACCACCTTGGTGGAGGAGCACAGAAGTACCCCTCTGTCAGAAGCACTATCCTTAGAATTGAGAAAATGGGACTCGAAAAGAAGCTCTGAAAACAGCCAGATTACTCCAGATGACATCTCTCGACTTTCTCACCGCGGGTACTACTTCATTCTAAAAGCTATTTCTAAATCTAGCATTTCTTTTGTCTGCAATATCTCAGTCGTTCTGTTCTGTACTAAAGCAATACATTTATGATTCTGTATTTTACAAGTGAATGTTTGACCACGAGAAGCTTCTTAATTTAATTGAAAATCAAAATTGTATGAACTTGGATTTTGCTCAAGACATTTTATGCAAAAAGTATGTTTTTGCATAAAATGCTTAAAAAGACTCCCTGTGTTCTAGAAATCTGAGGAGGCAGTGGTTTGTCCAGGGAACACTGGATATTTTGTTTGGTGGGCGTAAAGAGTTAACACTGTCTGGGATGGCAGCCAAATGAAACTCCCCACCCCTCAAATTCTTCTGCTATCAAGTGATATTTAATCCATATAATAGTTTTTTTCTTGATATGCCACATACCTGCTTTGTTACTGACCACCTTAAGTATATAGATTTCTCTATATTAATAGGGAAATGTTTCCCCTCCATCCAGTGCATGACCTTTGCTACTCTGCAGAACAATGAAGGCATTCATGTTTTGGCCTCAGCTGCATAGCCTAGAATTTCTTTAACATGCTCCTCAGAGGAGGATGCCTTAATTTTGTGAGACTCTAGCTCAAGACTTTTGAGGCAAAATGAGGTATAGTAAAATTGTCCAATAAAACTGTACTAGGAAAAAAAACTGCTTCATTACTTAACTATGCAAGATTATTTGATGCAGGGTGGCCCAATAAATTGAACAGGATCTACTAGTCAATTTCATAGTCAAGGCCGGTAGCTCGCGTGGCGTTGCTCATGTCAGCCCTTTTGTGTGGTCAAAGGTGTGCAACAAATCTCTCATTTCCTCAAGTGTCATGCAAACACGACCGCTGGTCCACGCTGCATTGATGGCACATATGTAACTAACTTTGTTTCACCGTTAAACTTCCTCCACGAGAGAAGGGAGCAGAAAGCCACTGGGTGCCACTCGGGCGCATGCGAATGGCAGTGGATTGTGTGTTATGAATATTTTTTGTATAGATGCCAGGGTATCTCTTTTTAACAGCAAAGAAAAATCTACTCACTGTAATCTTGAAGTAATCTTGAACCTTGGGTATTGAGATACAGAGACAAACGAGTGCCTAGACAAAATAGAAAGCATTATTTCAAATTCAATTGGATTTATTTTTCATGGACGAAATCTACCAGTCTCAAGACTGGTAGATTTCTGCTCAATTGTTGCTGAAAATATTTCTTGTTTTAGTCAAGTTTGGGCACCCCTGATTTAACGCCAATAAACTAATTGGAATTACATGTTCTATTATTTTAAACTTTTATATTACTAGTTCGAATGTGGCCAAGATGTCTCCACCACCCAATAACAGACAATCTCCTGGATCCCTGGATCATAGTTCTTTGGAAAACACTTTTAGTGATTCCTTAAGAAGAAGCTCTCCAGAAAAGGCGGCAAACACAAGCGCTGCAGATATTAAGCCATCAGGTAATTGAAACCAGCATCAGTTTTACAAATATGTCCATATTATCCTGAATGTACATTGTATTGATGTTTGGCTTTGGGCTTTTCAGGTGAATTGCAGTATTCCCCTGCAGTTCTACAGCAGCGTCTGGCCGCGGAGCTTCACTACTTGGAGTCAATAGAAGAGTCTGTGCGACAGCTGGGAGATATCGAGCGCTTGATGGGAGTCTCCAAGGCTCAACATGAAAGTGAAACCTTATCTCAAATGCTTAAGGTGAATGTTATTTTGGGGAATGAAATGTTTATTTTGTTTGTTATATTAATATTGAACTACTCAAACATTTTGATATTTAATTTTCCTTTCCTATTAACATTGGACTTTTTCCTCTAGGCCAAGCAACAACAACATGATCAAGAATTGTATGAACTGAAGATCAAGGCAGAGAGAGAGGCTCTGGAGACAAAGCTGCAAATGGAGCAAAATCGGCAAAGAGTTGCCCGGGTATGTTACACTCAGCAAATACATTCAGACAGAGTGTATGTTATCTGCTTAAATGTTTTGTTCAAGTACATGTTTATTTTTTAGGCCCATATAGATTTACAAGAAGGTTTGGCTACAACTCATAAGGAGACTCTGGAAGGCCTCCAGGAGGCCACAACAAAGATGATGAGTCAACAGGCTGAGGCAGCACGGTACACAGCTGACACTGCCCGGCACATCAAAGAAGTAAGCAATCACTGCCTGTGTGTCTGGAAAACAGCCCATGGTCCCATTTTTAGTAGTTGATTGATTGCTGGTTTACGGAAACAAGCTAAATGGTATTTTTGTTTGTCAGATGACGGAAATGGCACATGCTCATTTGATTAAATCTTCTGTCCAACCCACCTCTGAACTACTGAAGAAAAGATCTCATGCAAGGATGAGAGACAATACTAATCTTAGGTAATTTTAACATCACGGTAGACTATATGTCTTCCTTTTCTGTAAAAAACGTTTTTTTCACTACTTTTCTCTTGTACAGTTATGAGTCCAGCAGAACGGGAGAAGATCACCTTGATCATTCAGAGTCTGAATCCTACAGAAGTCCTGGAAGAAGGTATGAACTGTCATGTTACAACATTTACTTGTAGAAAACTGGCTAAAACTTTTGAATAACTTGTTTAATTTTGTTAGTGAACCTGACTTAAACTATCAACACAGTTTATCTTCTGAGCACAAGGACACAAGTCATGAGCCACTTAAAGAGAGGAGCCAAAGAGCAGAGGGCAGCATCTCCATCGAGGATGAAGTATCTACTGTTGCAAATGAATCTCTATGTAACAGCCTCCCATCTCTGCAGGAAGAAAAGGGTATTACTGAGTGACATTTGCATGTATTCAGAGATTTTAATATAAATAAAAACCTTTTATTTTTGTTCTTTATCAGGAGATACTACATCAGTTGCAACAGACTATTCTCACAAGTTTGAAGAGTCAATAACTGAAGACGAAATTGAGGAGCGCTCTTTCCGCTCCTTGTTGCCGTCTGAGGCCCATCGCAGAGAAAGTTTGGACAGGAAGTTGCAGCATCACAATGAATCGGAAGAAGACGGCATGAGTCACAACTGCACACCAGCTTTGGTGGCTCATTCTATTACGCAGGTAAATAACATAAGTTCAATTTTTATAACATGAATGTGATGTGTGTTTTATGGCTTTTACTTTTGTTATTGTTTATAGCACCAACAGGGGTCCTCGGCCTTCTCTGGGGGGCAAGACAGCTTCTCTCATTTCACAATGGAGATGGTCCGTCAGTACATGAGGGATGAAGAGGTCAGGCTGCAGCATCAGAGTGCTTTACTACGTCTCCGTCAAAAAGCCCTCAAAGAAAAAACGCGGACTGAACTGGCTTGGCTCGAACACCAGAAGAAAAAGCTCAGGGGCAAAGGGGAAGATGACAAAATGCCTCCTATTAAAAAGAAACAGAGAGGTCTTCTGCTCAAACTCCAACAAGAGCAGGCAAGTGATACAATGTTATTCAATAATTAATGGGAATCTTTCCAAAAGATCACAGCAAATGCAACATTTTCATTATAAACAGGCAGTAGAGATGCCAACCTGTTCAGTCTGGACGAATGCTAGCTTTTAATGTTCATGTAGCTGCTACTTTGGCGCTCTGAATAGTTGAATACATGAACGTTTGTCTTTTTTGACCAAGAATTCACTTATTGGGGCTTTAAGTCAGACTCTGACAGTGCCTCCAGATTTATATTCACCTGATGTTAAAAGTGATACTTACAGACTCTTATTTGGCAACATATGTGCTAAACTTAAAAAAATTGTACTTCCACCAGCTCATACATGGCAATACTAAGTGAGTACTGAGTGCGGGATCGAACGGCAGTATGTACAGAGGACATTCCCTTGGTGTGGAGTGGGCCATGCATAACATTCACCCTGATTTTGTTTTCTTTTACTTCACTTTTTGTATAAGGCGCATTACACATTGTGAAACACATGTTGAAAATATCAGTTCTGCCACATCCTCAAAGAAAAGTATATATTTTCGCTGTTCACTTTCAGTTAACTGTCCCACACAGATGTAACTGAATAAAATGAACAGATAGCATTATGTGACATGTTTTTTTGTGTCTTTAGGCTGAGATCAAGCGACTGCAGGAGGCCAACAAAGCTGCCAGAAAGGAGAGACAAGTTCTTCTGAAACAACAGGAGGAGATTGAGCGAATGAGATCCTCCACGCTCAAACTCAAAGAGCGCCTTCGGTTTGCCGTCACTGAAGCCCCGTCGGTGAGTTTGAACTCCTGACATTAAAGAGCGACTAAACACCTGTGCCCAGCCTTACTCCGCCCACATGAAGATTTGAAAATGTTCTCTCAAAAGGGCGTTGCCTGGAGTACCAAGGGACAAGGGGGGCTTGGAGTTGGGCGTGGTCTGTGCTGTGATTGACAGCTCACTTGTCATACAAAAAAAAAAAACAGACAGTTGTCATTGCTGCTTAAAGCAAAAGTTTACACACCGGAAAGTCTCAGTCCACCCTTGTTTACGCACCAGGATTATTGTAGAGCTACACACCTGAACCTAATCCACTCAATTATCTCAAAATTACTCATGTAATATAATTTTAAACC
>JAPMNZ010824183.1:0-15420 GCA_029875035.1 Pomatoschistus microps | reverse complement strand
GTGGGGGTCTGGGAGGTAGGTGTAGTATGTGGGGGTCTGTAGGTGGGTGTAGTACTCGGGGGTCTGGGAGGTGGGTGTGGTATGTACCTGTGCTCTGAGCCGCCTTCACCAGACCCTTCCGCAGAGTGTCTCTGAGCCAGGGCTTCATCTGAGCCACCTCATCACCTCCCACCAGCGCCACCACCAGGTGAGGCGGTGCCAGGCCCCAGTCCTTGGTCAGCATGCGGTATATCTCCACTGGGTCTGTGTTGCTCTTCACTCGCACAAACTTGAGAAATAAAAACATAAGACTAAACATATAAAGACATTAGGGCACTCTCAATATTGGAAAATTGAGCAATATTCGATATGGGTGTTAAGTTTTTCAATAACAATATTATTGCAATATTTTTGTCTTTCACTTAAAAATGCAATCTGCATTGAACCACAAGAGAAAAATCTCTTAACATGAATTGCAATATTAATTACTTTCAAATGCAGTATGGCACATATTAGCCTCAAATCTTGCCTAAAGTTTCCAGTTTCATTAACATATATATCACGTAATGGCTGCAGTTAAAGCTTTGTGTCAAAGTTTGAACTTCAAAGTTTTTCTCATATGTAGCTACAGAAGCGAAGAAGACATTCTGGAGGTAAAGTGACTTTTGGGAGGAAGTTTATCTCTACATTCGTCTGCATTTGTCTGTATTCATATTTTCATCATCCTCTTGTTTTGGTCCTCTGCATGCTCCACTCTAGCGTGTGGTGGTACTAGGTCACAGCAAATTCATCAAAGTGCGCTTACAAGACATTTATTTATAAACATTTCAAAATGATTGTGCATCTTTTAGATATGGATATCGCACATACCAATAGTGATAACAATATTTTTTTGATATATCATGCAGCCCTAAAATACACAGTACTGTCAGTTGGTCCAGTGGCCTGGTTGGGTTGGCTCATATCTGAGAATACAACATGTCTGACCTTCCCTCTGGTTTTGTTGGGGCCCATGAAGTCGATGTCGCCCACTCGGCCTGCTGTCCAGTGGCTCTTCTTTCGGCCCCGGTTCTCGCTGACCAGAGGCTCCACAGGAGAGCAGCAGGAGCAGACCAGCAGGACACTGAGGAGAGAGAGGATTCAGTGGCTCTGGCACCTGTGTGAGCCCAGAGAAGATTTTGTTTTGTTTTACTTTTTTCTCTTGAACACCAAAACAGGTAATTTACATGATTACAAATATAATAGAATGCTAATATTGTTCTCTAAATCAGCACAAAACAATCCAGATATATGGAAAAGAGGTACATAAAGTAATAGTATAGGAAATAGTGAGTGGTAATGATAAATGCAACAATTTTGTATAGTGCTTTTTTGGATACCTCAAAGATGCTTCACATGTCACATTATTCATTCACTCGATGAGCCTCAGGGCAGCCACTGTGGCACCCGGTGTTCCCTGCGGTCTCCCATCACAGCACTAACCAGGCCCTGCTCTGCACAGCTTCAGAGGTCTGACAAAATCAGAACAGCATGGAACCTATGGGAAATCTAGTATATCAACAATTTCTTGGCTCCCATGCTTCCTGGTGACATTCCATGATACACCAATCTAGCCTTTATTTTGCATATTATTGAAGATATATTAAGCGTGTCGGGTATATTTTGATGTTGAAAGCTTAAAAACTATAAAGACGTTCTGCATCTGTGCATTGGTCAACACGTTTACGTGATCATGAACTTGCTTGAGGCCTGTAGCAAAAGCAGCACTCATCATAGTGCAGGTTGTGAAAAGATTTTAATTTTGTAGGTATCTGTAAAAATCATACATAAGAAATACATTCAAAAGAAAGACATATCCCAGTTTCCAGTGGATTAAACCTGGTGATGTCAATGGCTTCTTGATGAATTGTAGAATCTGACATATTTTGTACTGTTCAACTACATTTATGGACTGGATTTTGATTGACGTAATCTCGTGATGTCTGGTACAAAATAAAAATGTAATTAAAATACATAATCTTCTTCAAACCCTTCTCCAAATTGCACAATTAAACAAGTCCTATTGAATCAAATCCAATGCAACAAAAACCTTTACGGGATAGATATTTGTTACATTTGTTTTTTTCCTTTTATAATCATTGATCATCTTGCGACCCCTGCGGTGGGGTCAGGATCCCCCTTTGGTAACCACTGTATTAAACTATTGTAAAGCTGATGAGCTTCACAAAGTAAAGCTGAAGAGGTTCTGGCAGAAATATTGCTTCGTCTGTGCTTTTAAATTCAGCCTTGGAGATAATAAAATCCTAGTGTCCTGACGCACACGCACTTCTGGATTCAGGCAAAGTTGAAGAGTACATTTCTCAGTAAAATAGTCCAAACAGCAGCAAATGGAGGCCTTGGATAATGGAGCTGGATACAGAGGCTGGTAATGACCCCATCACAGACTCTGCTGCTGAGGTGATCACAGCTCGTGTGGATGAAAACACAATGTTACTTACTCTGTTCTGTGCCTCGTCCCACCACTGCTCGTCATTCTAACCTCCATCTCCACATATCCGTTAGTGTAAAAGAGGGATTTTGTGTGCATTCTATGTAAAAAGCGTGTCGAGTATATTGATGAAAAGTCTAGTTAGAAGTTAGTTAGATGTTGAATAAGGCCATGTAGAATAAGGACTAATGCTTGGTAAAAAAACAAAACAATTAAGAGCTAATTAACCATACATTATACAATAATTAGCATTTCATTCGCTGTTAAAACATATAGGGCTATACCAAAGTGTGACAAGAATGTTTGCTAACTTTGTCATTTTTTGTTTATATTTTTTACAATTTGGGGTTTGGGAGAGAAAGTGATCTGAGGAAATGTCGTCAGTAAAAATGTGTGCATGACTAAATGTGATCTTTCAATAACACACCAGTGAATGTTTGTAGAAGCAGAGACAAACCTGTTCTCCTCAGACCACTCCAGAACATCTCCACACCTGAGGCAGCGAGTCTGTGGCTGCAGCGCCCCCTGTGGTTAAAACAAGGACGACATTAGTTTGAGATCAGTGTGGGGCCCATGCAAAACCAGGGCATTTCCATCTGACCTCAGCCTGGATGCAAATGTCCCCCTGAAGTGAGACAAGACAAAGCACCTTTTAGCTACAGAACAAACAAGGTTAAGGTCATTCAGGTACTTCCCTCTTTATTTGAGCAGGGGCAATGCACACTAGACACACAAAAGAAAAACGTTTAGGCTATAGGTGTCATTGTGTGGATTTTGTCATTTTGGTACTTCTGACATCCTTTCGTTGTGGTTTTCGGGGTAGTTACTTCCTGTCCTGTCCCTGTGTGGATTGTCTGCTCTGTCCTCATGAGTATCACCAGTGTATCTCTGTGTCTATATGTACCTGTGCTCTTTCTCTTTTTTGTTGCTGGTCCATTGTCTTTGTCTGTCCTCATCTGTCGGTTTCCTGGTTCTTATGTACCATTGGATTTTTAACTTGTTTTTACCTTGGACTTTTATTTTATTATGTTTCCGCCCTTTCCTGCATCCATGCAATGCAAGCAATCCAACTTTTCGCATTACATTGAATACATCTGAACCATATTTGTGGATTAATAGTCGAACTAGGAAAAAGCCTTAATGTTTTTCATACCTCATTGAAAATGTGCCGTCAGCCCAGTAAACCACATAGGTTGGCTGGATTGACTGCACCTGGGAACAGCAGCTGATAAAGGATGTCATGTGTCACGTCGTGAGACGCTTCTGAGGAAGCCGGAAAATATCATCAAAAAACCTCATATTGAACCCAATACTTTTAATTCTTCTAAGAAGACAAGATGAATCTTCCTAAACTACTAAAACCTGTGGTTAAAAAGTCTTCCTGTGAACTTGAGGTTTCACCTTCTCATCAGGACTCACACACTTCTTCAACTCTCACTGCATATTTTGCAGACTGAGACTTTACCGCCGGCAGTTTCTATGGTATTTGCAGAATAGAATATGAGAAAGATTGCTGACCAAATGTGATTTTGAATGTGGGGACACTGCACTCTCCTCTGACTGTGGACCACATGCTTCAAGACTGAACTTGGGAAAGAATAGGGCAATGAAGAGGCTTTTTCTTATGAACTTTCAAAGCACTTTTGTAAAGAGATTCCAGAGCCTAGTAAGCGACTACTTAGTTGCTCAATAGAAAAGAAGAAACGTATTTGAAGAGATCAAGAAAGAGGGCATTTTGTTTGTGTGGGACTAAAATAGATCTGGATTGTCAAAGAATTACTTGGTAAAGGGAAAATTGCTTTTCTGATATTTTTCTAACGTCACTTGTATACTTGTATAATGTATACTAACTATACACTTTTTTGTGTACTGTTCTCTTCTGCTGTCAAAACACACACTACTGGCCACAAATGATAAAATATGAAAAAGTTTATCTATATAGACATCAGCAAATCAACAGAGCATTTAACTCGACCGCTCCCCTCTCAAAAGCCGCTGCACTGAATCTATATTACGACTTGGACAGGCGGTGGAGGTCCTTACGCCCTTCACAACAAATATATTTTGTCCAAATGAGCTCTGAGCATTTCTACAGTCACACTGAATTCGTATTATCACACTCATACATATAAATGTGTCTGGACTTGTTTAAAAGTTAGCACTGAGGGTTGTAATTCCCACTGTTGCCGATAAATGATGGTGTTGGGTCTGTTCAGTGATGCTGCTGCTTATTCACATCCTCTTCACACAGACATTAGTTATTAAATAGTTTTAACCTCCAGAATTCCAAAATTCCCCTCATGTATAAGTGCTGCAAAATATTCAAAACGCAGCTCTTGGTGGTAGAGTTTACTGTTTTTGTGTTCAGTTTTAGATTCTGTTTTTTGCCAGAGAATTAGGAAGAGCAATGCTAATGTGGCTAACACATCGGTGACCTTTACATCACCCCAGTCTCATAAACTTGAGGAAAGACAATTCCCAACTCTTCTCTGTGAATCATCAAGGTAATATCATTATTTGTCTTGAGAAATAAAAATCATCAGGTATGGATCTTTACACATATGTTGAGTACATTGGCGCATGTTTGTGAAACATCTTTGACTGTTCAGAAAAGTGCTGTATAAAACCGATATGTTGTAAAAAAGTCACTTTAAGTCACTCATGACCTGCACTAGGACTGAATAATCCGCACTGCTATATTTTATTACAAAATACATCCTGCACAAAAGAGACATTTTTTTAACCTTCAACATGCTTGCACACTTCATGTCTTTTAACCTGAGTGATCATGTCTATGCCAAATATGACATGTAAATTCCTCCATTGTGAGATCCACAAAGTTGATCTTAAATTATCTTATCAAACATAAGGGGACATTTTTGTGTGTGACAAATGCAGTGGAGAGATGCAAAGATTAAAGTGTGGAAAGAATACTGTATATTGATGCATTGCCAGTGAAGTACTAGTATGCATTTTTCTGTTTAGTATATAGGCGTATCCATTTATATATGCTCTATCTACATGTAAGGCTTACAGGAGTATGTAAGTATATATGTGTGGGGTGAAGAAACTGATAAATAATGGATTGAGGGTGTATGTTTTGCTGAATTCCAATATGCGCCGTAATAAGCAAGTAAGTGCCATCATATATTTTATTATTCCGTCTTTTTGTTTTGTGTACTTTTGTTTCTATGTCATGTTTGTTCTGCTCGGGGTAGTACATTTGTGTTTTTGTTTTGTGTTCTTGAATGTGGTGTTCCTCTGTTTTCCCCAAAAAAGATTGAATAGTTGAATTCTAATGCGTCCTATATTCTAAATCTGGCTGCAACACAAACGCCTGTGTGGATCTGTCCGAGGGGCTTTGTCACTCGTATTGTCTGCTGATAAAAGACCCCTGTTGTTCATCTCCCATTTATTCTGCTCATAACCGGCGTGAAAACAGAAATCTCATTCATTATTGATAGGATTAAACATTTTGCTGCAGTGAAAAGGCTTTTATGAACTGCAGTCATTAGCATCCCCACCGGAGTCGCAGTAAAGTGATTAGAAGGACATTTTTCGCCTGACATTTATCAATTTATAGTGTTTTAAAGGAGACATGTGTAATTTTCTCTCACACTGGTCTAATGAAGTCCTTACAATTGCAATCACACTTGTTGCCAAAATCTAACAACTCAATTTGCTTTGACACTCATATGACACTCATTTGTATTGTTTTAACTTGAACATTGGAAACTTATTTACCTGATTGGGACAGTGACATATTTTTCAACTGTGAATAAATCTAGATTACTGTATATCTGTCATCACCAAACCCTGTGATCAAAGATGGCGGGGTATTCAAATGAATGGCTTGTGCTCGGTGGCGCTCCACCATGGGCAGAGAAGCATTAGCAGAACTCGTCCATGTTTGAGCATTTCTCTGGTTCTCCCGGTTCTGTGCAGTAGACGAGCTCCCATGAGGCTTTGTGCCAAATACTAACGAGCACGTTCTGACCAATTAGAGCTGCTGAGCTAAGGCGGAAGGAAAACCAGCAGAGTTTGTTGCACTCAAGTGTGGATTTGTAAAAAAAAACAATGGATTTAACACGAAATGTTAAATCCATTGAAAAGTTCAGGATGACAAGGGAGACTACAGCTGTACAGCTGTAGGTTCTCTGTCAGGTTCTCTCATTTTTGGTAGCGCACATGAATTTAGTCCTATTCCCTGCGGGGTGGAACAGCTATAAGATAGTAATACCCTATCCAGATATAAGATACATGGGAAGAGCAGAACATAGAAACAAAGGTTTATCAGATCTTATCTTATTGTACATGTTTTTAGTGGTACTCGGAAACGAGAGCACCCAAAGGGAACCTACGCAGACACGGGGAGAACATGCAAACTCCACTCAAAAAAGTTCTGTTATGACTGGAATTCAAACCCATGAACCTAGTTGCTAACCACTCAGACATCACATAAAACAAAACTGTCACAAAGATCCAAGTCTTTGTGAGTACCATTGACTGTATTTATCAACGGACGTAGTCACTATCTCCGCCGTTCTAACTAATGGGCCAAAAATTGGGCTTTCATGGAGTGATTCAAAAATATGAAAAAACGTATCTGCGCATGCGTCAGCTGCACAAACGCATTCATTTAAACGAGTGACTTCAAAAATTCACAGCGACTAAACTAGATTGGTCCAAAAAAATTCACTCCCCTCGGCATTGACACACATGTGGAACAGAGCTTTGGACCATGAACCAACTTTTGGACCATCCTGTAAAGACGTTTTCGAGAAGTAAGAAGATGCTATATGTTATCATTGGCCAATTCTTATTCCAGGTCCACCCCCCATCGGCCCGGGGTGGTATTGCAGCATGTCAGCGCACGTCATTTTGGCCCACTGGTGAGTACATAACAACTGTGGTCTAATTATTTTGTCACAAAAGGCGTCTCGAGTGGGGCCAGTATTAAAATAACATACTTAATCTTGGCCAGAGCAAAGGACTGTCAGACACAATAATGATGTGCCGGTTTGTAACACAAATCCCTATCAAATAATAATACGGGAGGAGACATTTGGACATTCACAATTTCTTTCAAAATTGCTTTTTTCCCATTGCATTGTATTGGCACCTGTCCGGAATACTGAAACAGAAATATTGAACATGAACCTGGCAACCGGGCTTCCTCTCACTGCTTTGCTTTGTGGAAAGACTGATCCAATTTACTAGGAAAAAATATTTATAAAATAGATAATAATTGCTTGAATTGGGCATTTGCCAATGGGACAAAGCCTTTCAGTCTTACTTCAAGAACTGTTGCTTTATTTTCTCATTCCAAGGGAGACATTTGTTATAACTTTTGAAAACAAGATAATTTTGCTGTGTCCCAATGGCAAATCTTGTTTTAAGGCAGTCAGATTGGAGCAATACTTTACTTATTTTTTATCAGTTTTTGCAGTGTAGTGACTCCCTTTGACAAGTTTAATCACATATATTCTCAGATAGTTCTTGGCGTTGCCGTGGTGACCTGTGATACTGCGGTGATGGTTTCCTTTTCTAATAGTAGGTTATTAGACTAAAGTTTGTTTTGAGTTGAACATGGGGCGAGGTCTGTGGAAGTCCTCATTTGCCTACAGTCATGCAAAGAGTCCCATTTGCCTAGTAGGTGCAGGAAGGAGATTAGTTCTGAGAATTGTGCATGTAAATCCACTGGAGGCTTATGTGAGCGGAGAAACACACAGCAACTCAATCAAATGTTGTAATAAGTGGACGAGTGATGATGATAAAGTGGAGTTATCCTATGAATGGCATCAATTTCTTCTTTTTTGAGTTAAACACCTGTAGAATTATAATTACAGACATAGGCACAGTCTTCCATTTTTGTTAGAACTAATAAATTGTTGGTTTTCCTGTATGAGACCTATGAAAAATCAACTTTTTTGAGCTTTTAACCATTTTATCACTGTTCCCTGACCAAAAACAGACTTTAAGTTGAGCGAAAACAAGAGACTATACTGGCACTCAACAAAATTGGCCGTTGGACCTTTATTTACATGGACAAAGCCAACAGGTTTCCACCTCAGTTGAGTTGTTTTGAAAACCCTGCTTTCCACTGGCCTCATTTTATCCAACTTTACTCCACTCGCCTCTACTATACCCTGATTGGAAGCGTTTCCACTGGCCCTGTTTAACCGGTTCCAGTACCAAGGAAAGTCCATAAATACTTGTTTACTGCTAAGGAAAGAGTGGAGTAAGGCCAAGCAGGGCTGGTGGATCCATCTGCGCCAATATGAGGAACTTCTTGCAAAAACATTAAGTAACGCCTCTAAAACAAAAGGTATTGTGTTGTGGACGGCATGTTGATTGCCAATGATAGATTGAATCATTGCATTGAAACACCTCATCATTAAATATGATGTGTCCAGTTAAAACAATTGTCTATCAGCGTTGTTTTGCGCCATCAGCTGTTTGGCTGTTGGTGAAGGGTTGTATTGTAAGGTTTCAACTAAGGCCAGACATCCCAATGGCCCGACATGTAGCGAGCTGAAAGTAGATAAAACACAGCTACAGTATGTTGTTCCCAAGTGTCTTTTTTACAGACCAAGAGTGTATCGTCTCAGTCTGGAGTGTTTTATTACAATATAAAATCCTGTGGTTTAGAATCAAGGGTGTGTGCGTGTGTGTTTGTGTGTCCATACCATTGGCGTGCCTTCTTGGTCCTCCATGGCTGTTCCTTGGCTCTGGTAAAAACACCTGAATGAGCCTCTCTGACCCAGGGCACTCACCTGAGGACGGGGCAGGGAGCAGGGGCGGGGCAGGGAGCAGGGGTGGGGCAGGGCGCAAGGGGAGGTGGCCCTGAGGCACCTGCCCCGAGCAGGCGGAGAGGGAGTTCATTACTGAAGCCATTCTTTGCATGTAAAACAGTTCAATACAGATCAAGGTTCTGGGCATGTGAATCATGTGAATACATTTTGGAATTATTAGCATATTTACTGTATGTAATTTCTAAACTGTTTGTGAAGCTACTTGGAAGGGTCTGATGAGCTGCAGGATGGAGACCCCTAAAAGACACACTCAAACAAATATGAAAATAATAATAATCGCTTGAATGGAGTCTTTTTTATCCTAATCTGAGGACATTCTGAATAACAATATTCACTGATGGGACAAAGCCTTCTAATGTTATTTCAAAGAACTGTTGCTTTATTTTCTCATTCCAAGGGAGACATTTCTTAATTTTGCTTTGTCCCATTGGCAAATCTTCTTTTAAGGCAGTCAGAATGTGTTCAAATGAAGATACATTTAGCAAATTTCAAGCAATTTTTGACTTATTTTTCATCACTTGTGCAGATTTAAAAGGGTGAGGACAGTTGTGCATACAGCCATAGCATTTATGCGACTCAAAAGTAATTTTCTTGACAACTTCAGCCTGAATTGATACCAAGACGTACAATCGACAAAGTTTAAACACACGTTATGACAAGTCTTCATCATTACCTCAGCCTTCCAGCGAACGTTGAGGGCTGAGGTGAGTCTGAATGGCTTTCTGCTGTTGATATAGAGCTTTTCTGTGTCTCCAGGGCACTTTGCTTTATACCAACACTTCCCGCAGTCAGGGAGAATGTGGAGAATGATTACTCCTCTCTGAGGCATCTACCGGCTTCAAACATCCACTCTGCTACTGACTTACTGCATATATTTCCAAAGCCTGTGCAATTCTCCAGACAAACAGTGCATAAAGTCCCCAGCAGAAGAAGAAGAAACGTGAAAGTGGGACCACAGTGACATAATAAATCGAATGTAAATGAAAGATGACATTTGGTTTATTTATGCAATGCTACATGGAGTCTGTAATGTGGTTAATGTAGGAATTATTGAGGCTGACAGCTCAATGTCGTTGTAGCTCAGCTTTGGGTTGGGGAGAGTAGCCAACTCAAGAGAATACACTTTTTCAAAGCTCTTCTAATATATCGTAAAAAGGCTCTGGCTGTCAAAAAGAGAGGCTTCATTTTGGCATAAATATGAACTTATTTTTTTATTTGACTGCAAAACTTGTCTCTAAAGTTTGTTGCTGATAAAAAATTCTTAACTTTGCACTCAGGAAAGCAGTGGTTGTATTTGTTTTTAATAATTTGCATGTTTTTTTTTTTATTATTCTTTTTCATGACATTCGTTTGTCAGTTTTCCTAAAAAAGGAGACGTATCAAAATTAAACTTTATTGAGCTTTTAACTGTTAGGTTTTGTAAAATTAGGATCCCAAATGATCCCAAAAGGCAGAGTGGAGACTGTCAGCTATTTACAGTTTATTATTTACAGGCACATATACTGGCAGGTAGGCTGTGGAGACGGAGGCTGGCAGAGACAGAAGTTGCAGAGTGAGCACCTGGGAATGAGGAGATGGTAAGTTCAAAATCCCAGCAAAAATACAAGCAAGCAAAAAAAATGAGCGCAGAGGCACAAAGCACTACTGAACAAGACAGAGTTATCTGGCAACTAACTGCGACTACCTGAGCTGAAGAGCCCAGGTACATCGCACTGGGATGAGCTGCAGGTCTGCTCAGCCACGCCCCCAACACCATCAGCACTGCCTGCAACACAAACACAGGGAGAGGGGGAACAGGACACAGAATAATCCAAATCCTCACATTAACCATGTTACCACATTGTTCCCTAATCAAAAACAAACCAGAAGTTGATAGAAACAACAACAAGGGACTACCCTATAAAAATGGCCGTTGGCAACATGCTTTGACCTCAGTTGAGTTGTTTATAGCCCTGTTTCCACCAGCACAATGTTACAGTTTAACCAGTTCCAAGTCCTTCTGTAGCTCCTCTTGGCCCTGGCTTTATCCAGACTGAGCTGGTACTTAAGTGTTGTAATTCACAGGTGATCGGCCGTAATGCTTCTCATCTCAACCAGAGTCCCTTTAACTGCACTGTTAAATGTCTATTGTGTGTACTTAGTGTGCACTTGTGTAAAGTAGAAATTGAATTTTAAGAAAAGATTTTTATGACCATTTTTGTATGCATGCCTTTATATCTATGTTCTACTTTTACAACTTGTTTGCACCATGAGCCAAAGCACACTCCTAGTTTGCGACTTCCTGTTACTTACAATAGCAATAAAACAATTCTGATTGTCTTTTCACAACAACCAAAGCAGTAAGAAGTCAAAACACAAACATTCTTAGTTTTGTAAGTGTTCATCTTCAGTTACTTTTATCTCTGAGCGTCATGATTTTTATGTCACCGACACATTTTACTATAGATATTTTTAGGATTTGTATGAACACAACATTGATTCATGGGTTTCAGAATTATTCAGGTTCATTTAAGGTTTAAGGTTTGATTTTTAAAGGTAAAGAGATACTTAAAAACCAATGCATGACGCTGCCAAAAGACACAACCAAGAAGTCTGTAGTAAAGAGCTTGCCACACTAACCTGCACTGAGAGAGATAACCCCCTCAATGCTGGGGGAGGAGCGACTGGCACTCATCCTGATGTGTTGTTGACATCTGCTGCTTTTGTCGCTGCTAAGTAAAGAAGGCGTACTCACAAACAATACTGCCGCACACCATTTCCTCACATAGAAAGTTGGCTATTCTTCAGACATATATAAGTAAATCCCCCTCCAAAAAATTCAAAATATCCCCTTTGATGAAAAAGGCAAGATAAGATATTCTTTATTGTCCCTGTTGGATTTTTTTCCTTTGCATTTAACCCATCTTTCCATTGCCACTAGGGCCCTTTTCAGGAGCCACAGTCTCTACATTGGTCAGGTCTGTCTTGACTGGACGATTGGACCAATGCAAAACAAAAACCATTGACATAGTGATTGGTAATTTGAGTAAAATGTCCTTAAATGTTGAATGAAAGAGAGAGCAGAAAGCAAGAGCAACCAGAGCATCGTGCCATATTTGTGCACAAGGCAAGGGAAGTTTATTTGTGTAGCACAGTTCATTCACGCAACTTCAAGGCAACTCAAAGTGCTGAACAAAACAAGATAGAAACAAGATCACACAAGGCATTAAAATAAATCATTATCCTTCAGTTATGTACACAGCTAAAATAACTGTTTTGAACCGGGATTTGAACATAGTCAGAGCCTGTCTCCCAACTTTCATGAAGACTGTTCCAGATCTCTGAAATGCTGCCTCCCCCATGTTTAGTTCCGACTGTGCAAGTTGGTGTGATTCCTATTTCGTCCACGATCGATCCAAGATAGAACTTTCATTATAAAAATCCCAAGTTTTTTTGCATTGAAAGAACTTACTCCAGATGAGTAAACACAAACCCACACCACAACAAAGGAAATCCACCCTCATTCAGACCTGTGTTGAGGAGACAAAGCCCTTTCCCCCGCCTTCTGTTCGATCCAGCATGAAAAGTCAACATCCAATCAGCTTCCAGCACAAAAAGCGGGGGAGCAAGCACCTCTGCCCCCTATAAAGTCTCTTGTTAAAGGACGTCCCAGTCACACAAACACACACACAGACACACACAGACTTGTATCTCTGCTGATCGGTGGACCACTGTCTCTGCCTCCCATCAAGACCAGATCGTACCTAAAGCAAATCATGGAGGTGCAGATCGAAACCAGCTCGGTTCGAAGGACTCTATTCGGGCCGGTAGATCACGAACAGCTGCGGAAAGATCTGAGCCGGCGATTGCGGGACATCACCGAGCAGGACAGCCGGCGATGGAACTTTGATTTCTACAACCACACACCTCTGTCCGGGAGGTTCCAATGGGAGCTGGTGTCTTCGGAGTGCACGGCTGAGTTCTACGGGCTGGAGCGAAGGGAGTCTACAAAGAACCAGAGCAGACCAGCAGTAGGAGAGGAAGTGGAGGAGGTGGTGGTGGTGGAGGTTGAGGAGGTGGAGGTGGTGGAAGAGGTGGATGGACTAAGGCCCAGAGAGGGGGACATCCCGAACGGAGATCAGGAGAATTGCCCGCGGGTCTTCAACACGTGTCTGGCAGATGTGACGTCGGCGCGAAGGAAGAGGCCGCGCTCCAGGTCTACGCGCAAGGAACAGCGGAATACACGCATCACAGGTACGAACGGTCACAGGGATCTTTAGCTATCTCTGTGTTAGGGAAATGGACGAAAAACAGAGAGAGCCAAAAAAAGTCTCATACTTTTAATTACCATCCCAATACTGAAGAAATCACATCCCGAAAACATTCTTACTATTATTATTCTTACTAAGATTTGTCTCTCCAGCGATATGGTTACTGACCCTCCCTCCTTAGAGATAATATTACACTGCAAAAAATTATGACATATGAGAGAATATCTGCTTGAATCGCGTGGTTTTTCATCTTAATCTGCACACTTTTCGTCTTAAAACAAGATTTGCCAATGGGAAAAAGCCTTTGTTTTTCTCATTCCAACTGAGACATTTCTTGTATCTTTTAAAAACAAGATAATGTTGCTTGTCCCATTGGCAAATCTTTATTTTTTATTGCGTTTTGCAGTATAGTATTTATTTGCAAAACAGTTGTGAGAAAAAGACCTGACAAAAAAGAAAGAAAATGTATTGTTTTGCCCGAAAGAATGATTGAAGGATGTGGATTTTATTTGTATATCTCCATTTCCATTTCTTGGAACACAAACTAATGTAGGATCATTATTTTTTGTATAAGAAATGTAAGTATTTTACAGATTACATACCTTTGATAAATTGAGGTATCCATTCATATGTTTACACCTATTTTATATTTGAATATGGTTCAACAATGAAACAACCCCTGAAATACAATGCAAAAGTTTCATATAGTTTTGAAACGTTTTAAAAAAAAAAACATTAATCAAGGCACTGAAGTTCTAATCACTTATTTTATCATCGATTAAAGCTCAGGTGGAACATTATTAACCACATATTTTGCTTTATTTTTGCAGATTTCTTTGCCAAACGCAGACGGAGCACAGATACCAAGAGCGTCTTGAGTCCGTTCCTGTCCCAGAGCACAGAGGCATCACTCCGGACCATCAGATAGAACCATGGGACCAGCAACACAACTATATGAACTCTATCTGTAAAGTGCCAAACTGAGTGTGTGTGTGTGTGTGTGTGTGAATGATTGGTGGTGGGAGGAGCTGATAGCACAGACTGGTTGCCTCCCTTCTGTCAGTGTGCCCCAGGGCAGCTGTGGCTACAGTATTTTATCACCACCGTGTTCGGAGTGAATGAATAATGATGTGAAGCATCTTTGAGTGTCCAAAAAGCTCTTTAAAAAACACTATTTTTGAATGTACTTTTTCACACCAACAAACCTTTAAATATTGACTTGAAATTAATTTGTGGTTTTTGTTCGTTTGTTGTATTTATTTTATTTAAGTTTTTATTTTTCATTTTTATTTTTATCATTATTATTGTATTTTTCTATTATTTAATACTTATTCGTCTTATTTTAAGTAATTTTTTTGCTATTTTCGTTAATTATTTTTCCTGTATTTTCTGTCAGAATTTTTTCGTTTAAAGTGTTTGAAGAGAACTTGAAGCTTGAGAGCATTGATGTAATTCTTGTGGAATAATAAATCCATGTTCAGGTATATTAAAATTGTAAATATAAAAATATCAACAGATTTTACTTCTTGGACTTTGACTGGTCATTTTTGAAACGTGTGGTCTGCTTCATAAGTGATATTTTACGCTTCAGGGTTCGATTTCACCTTCAGGCCTTTCAGTGTGGAGTTGGTATACTCCCAGTGTCTGCATAGGTGTCCTCCAGGTGCTCCGGTTTCCCCTACCACTAAATACTTGTACAATATGTCTGAATAAATGAGTCACACAAGGCACTTTGAGACGTCTTGGGTATGAATTTAGCTAAAAAAAAACCTAAAAAACAACCTTGTCCCCACATTTTTTACTTAAACTAAAACACTTTTCAGCATTTGCTTTGGATCTCACAACATGTATTATTTATGAGGAAGTACCCCAGCATTTAGTTTTATCC
>JAPMNZ010824179.1:0-10692 GCA_029875035.1 Pomatoschistus microps | reverse complement strand
AAAAAAAAAATCAATACAAAAATCAATACTAAATGTGTAATTCTTCAAAATATTGATTCAAGTTCTTTCCTGTGATAATTTGCATATCTTGACTTAAAAATGAAACAATAAAACATTTACAATAATCCACTGTCTCACAGCTCCAACAGGGGGCAGTGTAATGATTACACTGTAACCATCAGAGTTTGCTGGTCTGTCAGCCTGAGTGTTTGTTAGTTAGCGAGATAAATCATAAAGTTATTGACACTTGGGAAATGGGACAAGGAATAAATGATTATATTTTGGAGGTGACTTTGATCACCATCTTGATGGAAGCGGAGTTCTGCGCTCTATGAGCAATTTTAGTGCTTTTGTTTGGTGTTTTAAATTTATTTACAACAAATATTATAAGCAACCAAAGTCTTATGAATACATTGCGAATTTAAAGTCGAGTTTAAAAAGGCGCTATAGTCCATGCTTGTTGCGTCATGACGTGAATAGGCATTTTTGACCCTTCTCGGCTACCGTACAAGCAGTAAACGCTTGTAGAAATCATCATGGCCATGGGTTTTTGATGAAATCAAATCAGTATATCTATCTTATACTTTCAACACATACCTGTTTAGGGAATATATATGTTTTCCCGTTTACAGTGACTGCGCAGTAATGCGGTAAGATTATATGAGTTTCTCTTTCCTTGTTCATCACACGTAAGCTATCAGAGAACTACAAGTATTATCAGCATGACAGTTTCATGATTACACAAAAATGTAACTTGCAACAACAGTTCAATCACTTTGAAACGATCTATTTCTTCACAGGATTTGACATAATTATTAAAAATGTCCTCCTGTGCATCTCGTCAATCTATTTTTGATCTATGTCCAAACGATGAGACTTTAAAAGGAATTAAAGAGCTGGACCCGATCATTAAACATACATTTGACCATGAATCGACTCAAGATGGTATGTCTTTATATTATATTTTGTATAATAAATATATATATGATCTATTTATACTTATAATGTAATTCTGTTTTTTGTTTGTGTAAATGTTATCTTCCATTTATGTTTGACAGAAATTAAAAGCCTGGAGGATGACAAAGAACAGGATGGGCGCCTGGTTAGAGATATACCCGAAAAGATGACCTGCTTGGCTTGTAGATGCTCCTTTGCTAACCGTGAAGACCAGGTGATATTTAACATATTGTTGATGATGTAAATATTGGTGTCCCATAATGTTGTTGTTCATTTAGATGGAACATTACAAACTTGACTGGCATCGTTTCAACTTGAGACAAAAAATTGAGGGATTATCACCGGTAACAGTGGAAGAATTTGAGACGAAAACAGGAGCTGGTAAGTACCTTAACTGTTGAACTGTACATGAGTGAAAAATCCTATGTCTTTGTTGTGTTTTTTCAGGAGACATGTCAAGTATCTCGGGCTCAGACTCCGACTCCGATGAAGGAGAGTCAGATAGTGACTATGGTGGAACTAGTAGTAATGTCACTGGCACAGACAATGAGAATGCCACTGAAAATAGTATATTTTCTGGTCGCCTTTCAAATAAGGTTGTTTTTCAAAATCCATCTGGAGAGTATTTGTCTGTGCATCGATGTATTCTTCAGGGAAAGGTAAAACACTTTATGTTGACATTTCACTCAGTAGATGACTTGGTTGTGGCACAAGTTTTACATATTTTGTAACAGATGCAAGAAGAACAAGATTTAGTACAGTCCCTGAGAGCTGTAAATAACAAGACCATATGGGTGATTCTCATGACTGGTGGAGGTCACTTTGCTGGAGCTGTATTTCAGGGGTAAATTAATAATTTTTTTCTGCAAATATTAAAAACGTTTTGAGCAAGAGATTCAGTTACGTGGAATCAGCTCCAATATACATCTTACACATATTTAATCATACTTTCATTACCTTTATTCAAATCATCATGCAATAAACAATATGTTCCACAGTAAAGATGTCATTGAGCACAAGACCTTTCACCGATACACTGTCCGGGCAAAGAGAGGCACTGCCCAAGGTCTCAGAGATGCACAGAATCGAAGCCATGCCCCCAAATCGGCGGGAGCTGCTCTCCGGAGATACAACGAGGCAGCCCTGGTCAAGGTAACAGTTTCTTTTCATTACACAGCATGTTCTTTTACCATCTTTTTCAATGCTCTTTTTTTGTGTATTGTTGTTAGGACATTCAAGACATTCTCGAGAGCTGGGTAGATCATTTAAAGGAAGCATCTGCAATATTTGTGCGTTCTCCAAGCTACAACAAATCCACATTTTTTGGTGGGCGGGTGCCTGCTTTAGATAAACATGATTTTAGAGTTCGTAGCATTCCTTTTGCTACAAGGAGAGCAACATTTAGGGAGGTGAAAAGGGTACATGAAGTACTAAGTAATATTCAGGTTTATGGTAAGCAGAAATACATTGTTATTGTATGTTTATATGTATATATTTGTATTGAACTAAAAATCAAATGTATTCAAATGCAGGTAAAGAGACTGATGTGTCCCTCATCTTTAGCCCATCCAAAAAGACATGGAAGAAAACAGTTAAGTTGAATGTAGAGCCAAGCCCTGATCAAGACAAAGGTAATATTCATTCATTACGACGGCACAAGTTGTAAATGTCTCCAAAATTATATATACATTTTGGATTTTCAGAAGTCTCATGCAAAACAAGTTCGGAGGAGGAAGAAGAGAGTGGGGCCGTTCAATTGAAAATGGAAGAGCTATCACTAACAACACTGAACTTAAGAGAGTCTGAAATATATCTACCTAAACGTAGAAGACGAAAAAAGAAAAATAAGAATGCATCTAAAATGCAATCTGAAGGTAAATGTCTCCCTTCAACTATAAATATCACCTATTATTAACATTTAAATAAATACAATATAATTATTATATGTACTTATATAGATTTGGATAGCACAGAACATAACACTGAGGAGGAACTGTCGGCAGCAGAGGCTGTAGAAGCAGAGCAAGAAACAAAATCAAAGAAAACTGCAAAAAGACGGAAAAAGAAAGAACTGGAAGGTAATTCTTTGGAATTATAATGGTTGGCAAATATTTAGGAAGCTCATCTCTCGTCTGTGTTCAGGAACTGTTGATGACACGTGGGAATACAGCGTGAGAGATGCGCTCTTTACGGCCTGCAAGATCGGAGATGTGGATGGTTTGCAACGACTTTTGAATGAGCTGAAACCAGGCGATGGAACTGTAGAGGGAAATCAGACGTCTGACGTCCAAAACCCACTAATATTTCTCAATAAGCCCATAGACTCTTCAGGATTTACTTTATTGCATGTTGCCTCTGCTGCTGCACAGAAGACAGTGGTCAAGTGTCTTTTAGATATCGGAGCAGATCCGGCATGCAGGTACTGTAAAAATTACTTTTTAGCTTTTCATAATTATTAATAAACTAAACTTTGAATAAGAGATAAAAGCATCAACATTGTGTCGATTTTATTAATACTGTTCAAACAAATAAATGCATTGAAATATACATATCTCATATGCAACGTCAACATTTCCCCACTGTGGGACAAATGAAGGTTCTCTTATCTTATATATATATAACATATGTATAATAATTATGGAATGTTTTTATTTTTTTTATTTACACACCCCTAATTGACTTAATTGTATTGTGTATTTTTGACAGAGACAACAAAGGCCAGACCCCTTTTAAAGTAGCACCAGAGAAGGACACAAGGAATGTCTTTAGGAAATACATGGGGGAGAACCCTGACAAGTACGACTATAGTAAAGCACAGGTAACATGAGATTGTATTGAAATGTTTGTTCATTATTTTTAAATAATATGGTGCTAATCGTTACTTTCAGATCCCAGGCCCACTGACTGCAGAAATTGAGTCCAAAAAGTTGGAGAAGAAAAAAGCTCAAAAAGCACAGAAAAAAATGCGAGAAAAAGAGCAAAAAGATGAGAAAAGGAAACAAGAGTTGGAGGCGGAGGAGAAGAAACGATTTGCTGCTCTCTCAGACAGAGAAAAGGTAATTTGTTAAGTAGGTTAAAATGCAAAGGTTATTATTTTGTTGGCCATGAGATTCAAATGATCAGTTGTAAATCTATCAAATTGTTTTTTCAATGTAATTCAGCCACAAGAGGTCAACAATGCAAAAGGAAGTTCACCAGGCGCTTTATGCTGAGCTCCATGATGTAAAAACTAAACTGAATGTTTTTTGAATTATATCTTAATTTGTTCATTTAGAGAGCTATGGCAGCGGAGCGCAGACTGGCTGAACAGGCTGCTGCAACAGGAGTTAGCATCTCAAATGCAAAGTAATGCAAAGGCTTTTTTTTTTTACAATTGTCTTTTTTTCCTTCCCCATTTATAAACAAAATGTATGTGTTGCAGGAGATGCTGGATGTGTGGAGAGTCACTTCTAGGAAAAATCCCATTTCAGTATTTGGATTTTACATTCTGTAGCCCTCACTGTGTCCAACAACACCGAAAAGCCAATGCCAAATGATCCTAGATTACAGTGTAAATCAACTACAGAGAAATCAAATATTTTACTATATTTTATTATTCAAAATATAAAAAAACAAGATACCTGGTAGCAGCGTAAAATTTGTGAAATATAAAAAGTAAAACCACTTGTTTCTTCATTTCGGAACACATTTAATTATAGCTTTTTACTAAAGCTACAAAAACCGCACTTTACATCAACTTGTTGTATCAGGATCTACTGGTGGTGATATTGAGCAGAGGTCGGTCCATGAACAGAGCTCTCAAATGTGTTGGAGCTCCCTCTAGCTCCAAAATGGTGATGTTGTTGGTCTGAGTGGAGCTGAGCTGGGGTCCTGGGACATACACAGTCTGCTGAGGTCCTCGCGCAGGCCAGTACCTACCCAAGTTTATGCCATTGATCCATACCTGCCCCTGAAGAATATGTTATTTTTAATTTCAACACTAAAAATACAGAGGAGACGTATGATTGAACTTGCCTTTGTCCATTCATGGAGTTTAAGAAAGGTGTCCCAAGTAAGACCATTGGACTCAAAAGTTCCCATATAGAATGTTGGTCCCAAAAGCTCTTCTTTCTTTGCGGGAGGTTTGAGCTTTGCATTTACTGAATGAGGCCATCCACCAGCAATGGCTCCATCAATGTCCAGAGGATAGATGTTCCAGTCAGTCAATACATCTTGACCCAAAATTAGATTACTCAAAATACCCTGAAATAATCCATATTAGTTACATACATGAATACATAACAGATTGGAAAGAGTCTTTATCAAGAGTTGTCTTGCCTTGTAGTCATTGATCTTGCTGCCAAAGTTTACCCTGCCCATGTTTTCGACAAAAATGTCCAATGTGTCGCCTTGCTTTCCAGTCACGTTTGTCACAAGTGTAATGTCTCTTTCCAATAGACCTTGGTAAACCTGGTTGGGACAAGTTGGTATATACATTGGTAAAATAGGGTGTATTAAGTCACACAAATAAAAATAACAAGTGAAAATTAACACCAGACCATTTGTTCTTCCTGTGCCTACACCTGACCTGGAACTGTATTTGCTCAGAAAACAAAAGTTCTTTGTAACACTTACCCCATTGACCGACACGTATGCACGGTCATGAATCCCATTGAGAGGAGAGATAAGTGGGGTGGGCTCTGAGAGGTCCCGGGGCAACGTGGTCCGATACAGCACGTAACCATAGTACTAAACACAATAGGGAGCAGACACAAAAGTCCAGAAGTTCTCCATGTTTCAAGAGGTTTGTTGGAAACAATAATAGTACTCTGACAAATACCTGTTTGAGTTGTTCAAATGTCAGAGGATACTGAGATTTCACTGGCCCCACGGGTGAGATTATGCTTAAGAGGGAGCCCACTTCACCAACCTAAAAACATTTAAGTTTAGTCACCTGCATTTTATGTACACTTCTAGCCACATGGAAATTGTTACTATGCAAATATTTATACCTCTTATTGTGGGCCACTCCATGTTACACTACCTCACAATGGACATTTACACAAACACATTACTTACCTTTTTAAGTGTGACAAATCCATATGCATATTTGGGAGTGGCAGGAGGCATAGGTCCGGTAGGAACGTCTCTAAACTATGAATAGATATAAGTGTTAATTTATTGGCTGAAAATGGAAAGATAAATGTGCAAGGAGCACCATTTTAATGACTTCTCTGATGGCCAGCAGTTTTTCGGTGGGGTCTCCAGCCTCAGAGAGGGGGGCGTCATAATCATAGCTGGTTACAACTGAGCGATACCGAGTGTCATGGTCAGCACCTTTTATAGAGATCGAAATGGTTATGATCTTGCATGTTCATTCTAATAATTAATGTTTCTGTAAAGTAACTGCCATCACCATTCCAGTATCCAAAGTTTGTACCTCCTTCAAACATGTACCTGCAACGTTTTGAATTCTGTTTACAGATTTATAGTTTTAAATTAATTTAAATTACTAACTCACAATAAAATTAGCCATATAACAAGAAAATATGTCATGTGCCAGGTTTTAACATAATGACTAGTTTCCACACATAGTCTCTGGACGGGTTGATGGTCTCTGATGGAGAGTTCAACATGCAGTTAACTAGTACTTACATGTTTACGTTAGCTCCCAAAACTAACATTTCTGATAGCACTCGAATGATCTTTTCTGTGCCCACCATGGCATGCGGGTCTCCCCAGTGGTCCAGCCAACCAGTGTAGAACTCTGAATTCACCTACAATACATTACATCTACGGTTTTAGTCTTGGGTTTCAGTATTAATAGTGCTGGATAAATATGTACTTGTAATGTCACTAACCAATGGACCCCTGGGTTCAAACCGTCTCTGTCTTTTGAAAGCTTCTGTGACGTTTGTGTCTAAGAAAAAAACATTTGCTAAATTCATATCACAATATAATGTCAATAGCTGCAGTACTAACCTGTACCAAAGTCCACTGTGGCATATAATCCTCCCAAACTACCACATGCCATCTCTTTGTCTGTGTTTCCATCGACGGTGAACAAGACTGTCTGTTCGCCCAGAAAGAGACGGAGCAGAGTACGGAGGTGCCGCATATAGTTGTAGTCACATGCAAAGTAACTTCCATATTCATTCTCCACCTGTTCTCAAAGACAGTTGCACAAATAAATTGTGTTATTTTTCTCTACAACGATAGAAAGGCATCAATGTGCTACCTGCACAGTAATAATGTTTCCTCCATTGATATAGAGCCAGGGTTTGAGTTTTGGGAGAAGAACAGCAAACCAGTTGCTGACAGCTTGAAGATATTCTAAAGTGAGTTGTACACCACTTCAGTAATCTATTATTTTTATTATTCAGCATAAACATGTCCATGAATTTACCTGTGTCAGCTGATCGAAGGATAATGTTTGGTTTCTGAAGTAACCATGCTGGAAGTCCCCCCTATCAAAGAAATACACAACTTTAAAAAACAGGATTACTGTTACATTCTATGACATCAATATAGATGCTATATTAGGAAAAAGGATCTTTGTAAATCATTATTTGGTGTGGCCCAGCAATATTTTTTGCATGCATGATTGACACAGAAGTGAGACCTGACAGATCTTAAACTTCCATAGACTGTAGACATTAATTTACCATTTCCCATTCTGCACAGATGTAAGGCCCTGGGCGCAGAATTACCAGAAGTCCGGTCTGATTGGCCAAATCTAAGAAATGCACCAAGTCTCTGTCTCCTGTGAAGTTGTAAACGCCCTGTGTGGACTCGTGGAAGTTCCATGGTACATATCTGTCAACAACACTGTTATTATCACACAAAAAATCACAATGACAATAAGTAGAGCTTACACTTGGATCGCATTCAGTCCAGTCATGTACATCTTTAAAAGCCGGTCTCTCCAGTAGGCCCTGGGGATCCTGGAGTAGTGGATGCTGCCTGAGATGTACTGGAAAGTCTTTCCATCTTTTATGAAGCAGTTGTTGTTGTAGTCAATTGAGAATGACCTTTTTGAGACCTGTAGCAGTACATAAATACACAGAAAATGATTGAATACTAAATGTAGGCAGTACTCAATGTTTACTGTAGTACTAATTGTAAGAGATTTACTTACCTGGTTTCCACTGGTACATAAAAAGGCCAAGTTGAACGCTAGAAACAGGAAGACTCCTGCAGCCATATCCCTGCCTTCCTGTAACCTCAGGACTTATGCCATGATTTAGAGCCACTTTAAAGCTTTTCTGCTACATGTTTGTGACTGGTGTAAAGCCATGGAAAGAACCATAGACAGTAACGAAAGAACTCAACTGCTGTCATGTGATTTTTAGGGCGCCCCCTCTCACTCCGGCCCCGCTCGGTCCCAAAGTCCACCGTCTAAAGAGAAAAGAAACGATAATCTAATTTTTGCTATTGAAAACATCTTATTTACTTAATTGCAAGTTCGTGATTCATTGCGATTTCATTCCAATAATTACTTATTATTCGTACTGATTAAGTTGTGTGGAACAAAATATTTCTGAATGGGCGCTAGATGGAGCTCTAACCATGGATACTGAATTAACAGGTCCGCTTTCCATTTGTACTATTTACAGTATATATATTGGTGATACATAAGAAAAAAAAAATCTGTATGTATGTCTTGGTTTCTATGTGGTAGAGCAGTTATGTTCTTTGTGTGTAATGATATAGAGTAGGGTTTCCTGGCCTTGTAGTTCTGATAGCACCCTTTTAACCCAATTTACCATTCTGCTTTCTCTACTTATTACGCTCCATTCTGAGAGGATCTGAGGGAGTACTTATACAATTGCTAATGGCTCCTGATGCCTGCCCTAGATATGAGAAAATGCCCTTTCCATGTGGCTCATTAGCCCTCTGTCAGACCCTTAATTGTCTTGGGAATGACAGGAAGCAACAGCATCTTGTAATTTGGTTATTGGTTGGCGATAGTGCTGGTGGAGAGCGTGGATGGTACGCCCGGGTTGACCTTGAGACCTCTTGAGAAAACCACAAAAAACAATTGAGCTGCTAATGCACTCTGGGCAGTAGGTTCTAAAGTTATAGGCCTACAAACTTATGTTGTGTTGTACTGGAGAGAAACATGGATGGAGTTCTGTAAAAGCAGTGACAATGTAACACATCTGATAAGTACTTTAACTGTGAAAACTAAATATTACTCGAAATAAAGTTGTTGTCTTAAGAGCAGAAAAAAACCTACACCACGTTTGCCTACACCATTCTTTTTCAGTGTAACCAAAGTAATTGATATTAAAGGTATTTCCATAGAACACATCTCATAATGTTAGGATTCTATTTCATGTTATTTATGGTATGGTATGGTATGGTATGGTTATTTATGGCACATTGAAAAGAGAATCAGTGCAATGTTTCAAGCTAAAATGCTCTTTTGGTAATCAGAGTGGTCTTCAAGGCATGTCATGAGAGAGATAGGAGGGTTCTGTAGACTCCAGGTGGATTCTCATTAGAGTCATGTAATTAGGCTGACTCTGTAATTAGGCAAGACCAGCACTGCCTCCTGCTCACCACGCACGCTTGTTTGTCCTGGCTGCGCATGTGTTGACAATGCCAAATGCTCATCTGCACTATAGAATTCTAGAAGTTATATGACATGAGATTATTATTTACAGATACTCCTTCATTCATTCATTTATTCATTCATTTTCTTCACCTTTATTAGTCAATTTCTGGGTTGGGGGGGTGGCAATGAGAGCTGCCACCCAATGCTCATAGCACCAATCCCTCGCTGGTCCTCTGCAGGTGGTGAGTCCAGAGGAAGATGGCTGCTGCATGGTGGTGCCACAGCCTTGGTTTTTCAGCAGGAGCTTCAGGCAATGTGGGGTTGCAAAGTGTCTTGCCCAAGGACACAACGACAGCAGACATTTAAACCAGGGGTGTCCAAACCACACAGAGCTACAGAGCTGAAGTTAGAGTACAATAGAGTTTGCCACATTCTTTGAACATGCATGGGTCTCTTGTGTCCATGTTTGATTCTAGATATTTTTCATACATAAGAAATACTATTTTTGAAGAGGTACATAATATATTAATTTCATTTGGACTGATCGCATGTACTTAAATGATATGGCAGACACCGCTTTGGCTACATATCATGTTATTCCTGAGGTCAAGAATGTCGCCTAACTGTTTTCATGATCTGCCAAGTGGACCATGATTCACTTGGACTGAGCTCTCTAGTTTGCTGGGTGACTTCACCCACAAACAATAAACATGCTTTTCCCACTAGAATGACAACAATCCAGAGTATTTTAAGACTAATTTGATTCACATTCCTGGCATTATTTTCCCTAGACACTTACAGCAGACCACAAAGCAGATAGATAGTCTTAACTATGGGAGAATGTGGAGATGGACTTCCATAAACAAACAGGATGTTGTGTGGGAGCATGGGAAGTGTGATGCATCCCTCATACTTGAGTTTAGGGAGGTCCTCTCACTGATATATGTGTTTGGTGTTCGTAGACACAGTGCAATCTCCTGCATCACTGGCACAGGGAGGTCTTAGTAGCTGATGACCAATTCAGCATCATGGTGATTAATGGCTTCCTTTCGTTCCTCTCTGGTCCACATTGAGACCTGAATTTAGAGCGAAACCTCACAATCTTGGTTAAGAAGTAATTTGCTATATTTTACGGATTGGATGGTGCTATTGTATGTTCAACAGAGGACTAATCAATGGGATCAATAAGGTATTCC
>JAPMNZ010824033.1:0-12093 GCA_029875035.1 Pomatoschistus microps | reverse complement strand
ATCTTATCTTGTGAAAGCGATGCTATGATCTACATCATGGATCTATAATAATATGTATCCATGTCTCCGAAGCGCCTCAGTGAACGTCACCACATACGGCACCAACACAGCAACAAAAAAAACCACATGTTCACCCCATATTTGCGGCCAGGTGTTTCTTGTTGTTTTCCTTGATTGTGGTGCGGCTTTGCCCTACAGCTACCTATCCTAATGCATCATGGGATCACCCTTGCCCACAAGTGAGCTCCGGAGCTCAATTGTGCACTGGTGGGGTTTTTAAGGGTGTGAGTGTTGGGACACCCTCCACCACCCGTGGGCACGTGCAAATGCTAGGGCAAGGCCGGGTCCAAATTAAGGGTTAGGGTGAGAATTGGGACGAGGCTATAGTCCGGTCAAAAAAAAACCTCACTTACTTGCCAAGAGCAAGTCTCGAGTCAGACTCAAATTGCAGTTTCCCACTGCTGCACTTTGTTCTAAGTAAACTATTTCTTCCAACAAAAAACAAAAAAACTATAGCAAAACAAAATACCATTACGAAGTTTGCTTACATATTTTATTCGTAGGGCAACCTAAAGCCTTTCTATACTTGTTAGAATATAAAAAACATGAAATAAATGATTGAAGTAACACAATCCTTTCAAAAGAGCTCCAGGTCTAGGTTCTTGTCTCACATTTAGTGCTTGCTTTAAGTGGAATGCCTTTAACACATTATTATTGTGTTAGCTTCGACTGCAATACTTTAAAAGCCTTAGGAGAAGGAGCTCAACCCGTCAGTAAAAATAGATGTTAAGATCTCTTAAAAATAGGATAGCACACACCCGTCTACCTACTACTTCTGACAGACTGGTAATGAGGAGTGATGGGATTCGGATACAAGGGAGAGCATATGTTCGACAGTGAAAAGAGTTTTTGTCCCTGCCCCAATGTAACAAAACCCCCCGCTGGAGCACTCACCCCCTAATGATCGGCTTATTAAGTAGCTAATCACCCTGGAGCTATTAGTGATGTATGAGATCATAGTCTAATATGAAGATTCAGTAATGTGAAGTAAGTGGGAGTTGAAAAAGCAGTTTTTTCATTTAATTTTGCAAGAACTCCAATCAAAGATTGTGAGAAATTGTGATTTCATTTATTTATTTCTTTTTGTATTGTTGTTATTAACACACGCACAGACACAGGTATAAAAGAGGATTTCTGGGTGGATCCTCTAGAGTCTAGACTATTGACCCTCCTAATTGTCAATCATTCTGGTGATACGTTTTAGTAGGTGTTCCCTCTGGAGAGGGCGGTTCTTTCCTGAAACTCAGGAATGTCCTCCTAATGTACCGTTTAACATATATGTCACGTTACGTGTTTTTTCTGGTGGGGTTGACTGGGATCATCTAAATTGTTCATTTGATCAAGTTATATATATATTTTTTCTTTTTTGGCAAGAACAATTGCAAGTTCTGTAAAGTTGTGCAAATGCCTGATTTCCATTCAGGTTTTTGAATGTACAGCCATTTCTGGCAGTATGTTTTGGTTATTTTAAACAGAGAGAGGTGAGGTCACTAAACTTCATCCTTCCTCTTTGACTGCAACTCCTTTGGAAAGTAAATGCACATATACCAGCCAGAAACTTCTATCTTTTATCTTTATTCTCATGCAGTATGGCATTGATAAACACTGGGGAGGTCTCCACAACCCTCACAATGATCCTGTGGAAATACGTTTTTGAATGTTTGGGTTAGAAAGTGATGGCACCCTGTGTACAAAACAGTAAAAACTGTCATCACCTTGGCTCTTCTTTAGGTGCTGCCTCCTTGTGGCCGACACTCGCACTTTTTCATACAGATAAATGTGCAGCTGCGTGGCTTAAAATGCTTGATTTGGAGATTTTTTTCCCCAAAGGCAAGTGCACATTTAGCCGTGAATCTTGCTCTTAATTTATCTCCGTCTAGAAGCATACCCAGATTTGCAACAACAAAGATTTATTTTAGCTACCTTTTCACTGAATCGTTTTTTAATAAACAAAGAGTGAAAATAGCGAAAAAGATTGTCTTAATTACCCAACAATATATATAAAAATCTTTTTTGACAAAAACTGCTTTTTCCCCTCTCAAGTAGTATATAGTATTCTAATTCTGTAGTCCAATCTGTAAAACCTTGGTTGGAAATGGCACAGTATGCTTTGTGTTGGAGCTGTCTGCTGTGTGTGGTTTTGAAGAAATGAAGTCTGCTGCACCCAATTGGTATTCATAATCTAAACCTTTTTGTGAAGAAACACTTTTCTGCCCTTAAAACTACATTGCCCTTTATTGTTGCCATGACAACAGATGTAAAATTACTATGAGGCTGAGGCGCCATTAAAAAAAACGAGCAGCCGTAATTCTACTGTAATGGCATACACTTCATAATGGAGAATGTTTTTGTTTAGTCTGCCTGCGATTGAAAAAGGAAATGTATATGTAATATACGTCGCAACAATACAGCTATTTAGAAATAACAAAAAAGTGCTGTTTATTGCCTTTTGAAATGGCTGTTCAGGTCTTTTTGTCTTCGATGTCATCTGCAGTCGATTTTCCTTCAGCAGGAACAACATTATTTGAGAGAATAACTAAAAAAAACACATGTGATCTAATGATAGAAAACCTAGTATATATTCGTCAATGTGCTGACGCAGGAAAACCTCGGGTGGTTTGTGAGATAGACCGCAGACGTCTTAGCCATGTGTTGTCTCAGCAAAACAAAGTGACCCAACTATAAATAAATCCTTAATTTTAAACTACACAATAAATATCATGAAAATCTAATACTATAAATTGCTATTTAATTTTACATGTAATGGCAGTTTTGATCCATTTTATCAAGTAAACATCCAGTTTTGAAGAAATGCAGAGAAGTTATAGGCTTGAACTAACTGGGCAGACCCCTCAATATTTTAGGTTTTCTGTGTTTCTAATCATTGTGTGATTCATACGGCATGCCATTTATTTTGATTTGATCAGCCTTCATATAAACATAACGTCTTTATCATGCCTTGAAGATGGAAAATTGTGTTGGCGTGTGATATCTGGAGTGGCTGCTTCAAGGTCCCACAAGAACCGGTTAAAACAGAATTGCCATACTACAAATAGTGGGGTTTTTTTTCTCCCCCCCAGCAGTAATAAGTTAATTATTTGATTGCAATCCCTCTCACATTTTATTTGCTCATGTGTGCCTGCTAAGGTACAAATAAAATGTATATAGTGTGTCACAGGCCTATAGTTGGGTCCCTAAAGCCTGATTTAATAAGCATTTACAGTCTTGTCTTTGTATATTTTGTGTGCTACTTACTGTTACTATTGTCCTGTATGTGTACTGAAACACCAACATTTCCTCTCTGTGGTACAAATGACAGTTATCTCATCATATCTAACAGCACATACGTGAGACATTTGAATACATTTTGAATACATACTTCATAATAATACAGTTTCACGAATACTGTCACAATATAGACTAGATATATCAAAGAGAACATGAAAATAAGCATGAGTTATCCTCTACTTTAGCAGAATGAATGGCATAAAATAGCAGGTAGTCGTACGGAAGAATAATTTATGAGGACATTTTGGTATATTGTGCCTGTTCCTGTGACTATAGAGCACATAAAACAGGACGCAGACGCAGGTGTGGCTCCTTCTTTTGCTGCGTCCATGATTTAAGAAGAGCAGAGTCCTTGTCAGCACTAAGTTTGTAATCAGAATATATTGTGAGATCTGCAAGAAGTGACACGCATTTCTCGCATAAACTCTTCCTGCAGGGACAAGCTTCTGCACAGTCAGTACATTTGTTAATTTCATCTTTGTGTTCAGAATGGAAAAATCACACATCGGAAGCCTTTTCAATAAAGCACCCATCTGCAGCTGTTTGCGTGTGTCAGCAACTTCTCTGCATCTCTGTGTGTAGGCCTCACTCTGTTCTTAATACTCTTCTTCCACTTTTCTGATGCTTTTACATACGAGGACTGCAGTCACAAACAAACAAAGGTCTAATGATAATCTTCTTGTTAGGATTGTCACAATAACAGTTAGTTACCCCAGCTTTTAATCACAAGGTTTACTAAGCTTTTTTTTCATGAATAATAAATTTGTGTATGTTCCAATAGCATTTTTTTTTTTTTTTTGTGTGAACACATTTGAAATAATATGTTTTAGGCTTTGGGCTGAATGCTGAGTGAGGGAGGTGGTGCTTTCTTGTCCAGTTTTCTGTCTGAAAAAGCTGATCTTAAGATGGGACAGAGGCCAAAATTGCATACATCTGAAAACTAAGGATAGAACCAAACTGTTCAGTGCTTACTTACTGATTTTGGTCTTTTTAATGCAAAGCTCAAAACTAATTTATTCAGACTGGCTTTTAACACTCATAAGCGCAATGGCACTTTTTAAATGCTTTTTAACTTTAAAAAATTTTGATTGGATGAATGTTTTGATGGATTTAATGTGATTTTTATTCTAAAGAACTTCGCTTGCCTTGAGTGTTGTGATGGGCTCTATATGATAAAATGTGATGGATTTGAAAGAGCAAGTTAAATGGAATTTATTACATAGTAACAAATGTTGTGGTTTCAAAGTTAGGAACTCAAGCTTTTAGAAACTACATAGTGTCTGTTTTTTTCAGTGTTATCAATAATAGTATCGCTATTGGTGCGGTCACATGAGCATTTCATTATATAAAGATTATATCAGGTGAATATGTTGTTTCCAGGAGCCACTCTGAACATGCGTCCTGCTCTGGCCCTGGAGGACATGGAGTGGAGACAGACCCCGCCCCCCCTCTCCATGGGCCCTGGAACCTTCCGTATGCGCAGAGGGAGCCGCTTCACCTGGAGGAAAGAGTGTCTGGCCGTCATGGAGAGGTGAGCGAAGGCCATGTGAGGCCACTGCAGAGATTTTTGAATATCTCCTAAAGATTTTTCTTTTTATTCTATATATTTGTTTTACCACCTTTTATTAAGATAGATTATTGTATTGTTTTCATTTTGTTGGTAGGGCCTCATAGTGATGTAAAACTAACATGTACATTTACCAAAGAACAAATCTCTGAAACTATGTAACATTAAAGGGAAAAAGTCATGGAATTTCCTTGTCCTGATTTAGACCTATGTTCATTTTGAACTGATAAAAATAATGTTGGTTCATCCTTGGTTACGTCCTTCTATTTTCTGGAAAAGTCCTGATTCAAATCTAATTTGCTTTACACTTTATACTGCTGAGATGATACTTGACATGCTTAAGACGCCCTAGGAAAACCACAGTACGTTTGTAATCGCTGGCTGCATTTTTAGGACGCAGTGTTTAATCAAAAGTGTGTTGCTCTGTTGATATTTATAGCTACTTCAATGACAACCAGTATCCAGACGAGGCCAAGAGAGAGGAGATCGCAAACGCCTGCAACGCGGTCATCCAGAAACCAGGTACAAGACGTACTCAGCTGAAGGGCTGATGTTTTTATTAACATGATCATGTTCATATATTGTATAGAATATTTGCATATGAGAAAAAATCAAGGGGTTATTGGTGATGGCATAGATAACCGATTTCTGTTTATGCGAAGTGGTTGTTGCAATTGCTGTCAATACAAAAATGAATACAGAATGTCAGACTGTTTTAAACTCTGTGCTACATGATTTGGTGCTCGAGCCCCAAAACACCCCTGGGAGTGCCTAGAAGGGTGATGTTGTCTTGAATTAGTTATTCTTTTTTTGCAATAATAATCATGTGCAATAAGAGCTCCATGTTTAACTTAAAACTTTAATCAAAAACTGATTGTGTTAAGCCTAAATTGCACATGGAAGTTTTCCTCATATCTATGAACCAGAACTCTTCCCCAAGACTGCTTTTCCTAACTTATTTACGCTGGGGTTACCAGACACTTGTATCTCCTCGTGATCTTCCAACAAAGTATAGACTGCTAAGGGTTAAAGGATAAGGATTACCATTTCCTAATTTTTTTGGTTTTGATTTTGGATAACGATTTTGGGAGTGTTTTCTTCCTCATCCTGACGTGCTGTGTCAGTGGTGCTGCTCTGATTTGTTGATTTGAATCCTCCGCCGCTGACTTCTTCATAGTCTCGTTGGTGCCTTGACGCACCTCATCATAGATAGTATGATAGTATGTAAACTGTAAACATTGGTCCTATGTGAAATACAAGAGAAACCTGTATATGCTTGACATGAGTCATGACTACATCATCGCTCAAACTAATGGGATTCAATTAATTGTTTGCATTGGTTCATTCTTTGTTTTTTAGGGAAGAAGTTGTCTGATCTGGAGAGGGTCACTTCCTTAAAGGTTTACAACTGGTTTGCCAACCGCCGCAAAGAGATCAAGAGGCGTGCCAACATTGGTAATGCTACTTTGCTCTTCTACTCAGTAATACTTTATTTTATTTATGTGCTGCTGGAATTCTCACAATATCCTTAATTTAATTTCACAATTTTCACATTTTTCACAAATTAGATTTTTTATATATTGTTAATTTTTATCATTTTGGCCATATTTTAAAGAAACCATGCACATACATGTATCCTACACACACAAACGGGTAACTTATTCATTATTGTACTAATGTTTCATTGTTGACACATAATTGTATGTATAAGACATCAAGGACCAATTGATACAAGGACCAGCATCAAAAGAACAATCATACAATCATAGACAGACAAAACCAGGCCAGTAACCTCATTCATTTAGGGTTAGGGTTATTGTTTAGCACAATACAGATGGTTTGGGACTCTGTCGGGGGTGTTAACCAATTATAATTATCTTTAACAACAACTCCATCAATATTTGTCACTGTGTAGTTGCGATGCAGCTTTTACTAGATCTAAGAATGCATTCTGTTTCTCCAAGAAGCCACAATCCTGGAGAGTCATGGGATCGATGTCCAGAGTCCAGGAGGCCACTCCAACTGTGACGACATCGACGGGAACGACTTCTCCGAACACGTCAGTGCAACTCTTTCTATATTTGTGCATTTGTGATTTTTCTCATCAATGGAGTGTATGGCACCATTTTTGACTGTATAATAAATGGTATTAATAATCACTTTTAAGATACACTTGTAGGCAACAGTTGGAAGCAGAAGTAATGTGCTCTGTTTGTGTTTAGGCCTGTGACCTGCCATACTTCGACAAGAAACCTTTGGGGCGACCGTTTGGTATTTACCGACTGGAGCCCACTTCTCCAACACAGGTACAAACTCTCGCTCTCACTACGGACACTAAATCATACAGAGACAACATTTTTAATAGTTGATTGAATTTGTGCCTCAAAGTTTTGCTGCCTCCATTCATTATTTAGCTCCCCCTGTCACATAAAACCTACTGACCCTCATTTATCAAAAATATGTGCAAAATATCCTTGCGATTTATCAATTTCAGCATGAACATGTGGTAAGCGGAAATCCCACGGTAGGAACAGCACAAGGACTTGGTCACTCGCTCACTTTTCTCAATAGATCAAAACAAAATTAGTTTTGTTTATCAATAGTGATAACATAATCCTCAATTTCCTCAATTTTGTTGGGCCGTGCCTGCCTGTTGTAATATCCACATCTATTTCAAATTAGACTGGATCCTGTACAAATGAATGAATACAAGAATTAATAAATAAATGGAATTTCATTCCACATTTAAAAAAAACATTTTTCAAGTATTATGAGATTCCCTCTTTCATTCATGCATTCATTTTGATTATACATATTTATTTATTTGTAATCAAGTTATTTTTAGTCCTTTTATAAACGATACATTCTGAAATTCACAATTCTGGAAAAGCGTTCTGAAAACAATCATCTTAGAAATACTTTACCCATTTCTTCCCAATGATCATTTTTGTTGTTTTTTTTGTTCTGTTTGTTTTCAGGAAGAGAACGCGGCGCACACGGAGCACCAGGACCCCATCTCTCTGGCTGTGGAGATGGCTGCAGTGAACCACACAATCCTGGCCCTGTCCCGAACCGGAGTGCCCGGCGAGATCAAGACGGAAGCGCTGGACGACGAATGAGCAGCTCAGGACACAGCGGGGCTCAAAGACTTTTGCTCTTAGTAAAAAAAAAACAAAAAAACATATAGCCCCACAACCGCCATGTAAACACTCATATCTCCAGTCACGACATCACCACAGGGAAAGAAATCAACTCTACTCCTCACCCACGATACCTCCGTCTGCGCCCGCTCTGGGTCTCCAGGAACGATCCGACCGAGACCGGTCTGCGCTAGGCTACGTCCACGTGAATGCATTTTTTTGTTCAATCTATCAACCTTTATTTAAGCTGGGAAGTCCTGTGCTGGTTTGTAGTGGTTGGGGAAAACTTAGAACCTGGAGGAACCATGCCCAGGACCCTTTTGCTGGGATGCGGAAGCTCTAACCACTCTGCCATCAAAGTCTAAATCATGAAAAAAATATACAGTCAGAAGAAATGAAATCGGCATTAGACAATAATTAAGTATTTGGACAGTTGAGTAGCCCTTTTTTTTGTTGAATTGGCTATAGAAACTTTACTGCTGAGACATTATGTTAAATGCATCTTTAGCTATATTGCATGGGAACATATGATTCTAGTTCGATTAAGGATTTAGTGTTCTCCAGTCCATAAAGTCTATTCAGATTTTTAGTCACAATAATCATTGCAGTCCTAATCAACATATCAGATAATGGTTTATTTTGATCATATTGGTCACATGAATCTGCTGTGTGGCTTTGGCCGAACAGTTTCTTCATATTCATAAATACTGCTGTTGTACAGTAAGTGCCATGGTGGTTCTGTCGATCAGACCATCTGGTTTGTCTGTCTCTCCTTTTAATCACGTCACCTCCATGGCTGTCTTGGCTTCCTAATGGAAGTGTGGCCTAGCCTCCTCCTCCTGGTTTTCACACTTTCTCTCAGTAGAAACTGGTAACTTTTCACTGTGAGTTTTAATTTTGTTCAGTTGCTTAACTGTGAACAAATGTATTATTGAGAGGACTCGTACACCATAGTAGGTTTGAAACAACCTTCAAAATGTAATTATATGTTTCTATAAAGTATAAATGGTGTGTAAAAGTGAAGCCACAACCCCCGATTGTATATTTAGTGCAAATATCCTTGCACTGAACTTTTAACGACAAAAACATCACCCATGATAAGTTTTAAAACTAACTTTTAGACAATCAAAAGTAATGCAATCTACGCAGAGTGATCAAAGTTGCTGAATGTTTCTTTACTGAATAGATTACATGAGATGAAAGTGCATTTGTGTGGACGTACCCTAAAAAAGCCAAGGAGTGAAGCATGCTTGTCCTCTCCGACTCACCGGATACCTCTTCTCCCCCAGTCTGAGCCAGTCCTCAGAACACCTCAGTAGACCTCAGAAATAGCTGTACTGTAAATATTACCAATAAATACGGATCTCAGTGTCACTCTCGTACAACGACCTACCTACTCTGCTGTCACCTCAAACCCGCCCTCATCACTCCACACTGGAAGAATCGGGGTTCAGAAGTGAAACTGTGGCTGACTGAATTGAAACGACAATAACCTCACAGAACCCAAAACGTGCAATGACTTTACTGTAAAAGAGAAAACTGGTTTCAGCTTTCACTGAATCCAGATGGGGATTGGACGTACAATCATTTTGCCTTGGTATTTAGCTTCCCAGTTAAACTATTGTAAAGTATTTTGAAATCAACTTTAGGGTCAATGTGATAATCAAGCTCATATAAGTTGTATAAGGACGAGGTAGTGCTTTGCTTCGTGCTGTTCATGCCAAAGGGAAGACCGTAGCGACAGTCTTAAGAGCCCAGCTCCTTTGGTGTGTTCTACAGCAGGCCTGTGTCGCACTTAGACGTTTAGCAGCCACATATTTACTCTGCCGCTCTTTTATACTGTTGAGACGCTGATAAGTGAGCTGTGTGAGCGGCCAGGCTGTTACTGTTCCACTTGTGAAGTATGAGCACTTCCAGTCCCGGACTGAGGCCGTGGCTCTGGCCTAAGGTCACGTGTTATAAATGTGTTGGTCTCAAAGACCAGGTCTGTATGTTAAAGATGAGCTCACGCAGATGTTGGTCGAGTCTGACCGGTGGCACCAGCTCAGAGCTGTTGGCCCTGCTGTCAGACGCTAAGCTATGTTGGCATTTCCCACTTTTTATTTCCTCAAGTGGTGAGCTAAGAGAGCTGTCAAATACAGTGCCAAGCTACAGTCTCTGTTGCCTCATCTGTCACATAAATGTATCTTTTCAGGATCCGCAGTATAGTATGCTATAAAGTATGTTAAAGTATCTAAGTATCCTCAAATCCCTGACTACCAAACGGGTTAGCTCCAACAAGCTCCAACAGCTCACCACAGGACCTGTGTTTGAAAGGAAAGGGTGAAATGTTAAAACGTGTATTTATACTCATTTTATTGTGATGTACAAAAAAGAATGACATGTTTCGAAATGAGTCATGCTTTAATGTTAAATTAATCACTAGTTTTTCTTTTACATTTTCCATTATTTTGTATTTCTTTAAACCTATTTGACTGAACAGTAGTCTCCCCTGTCTAGTATTGGTAAGCTATTTGTAAAAAAAAAAAAAGAAGAATGATATGCACCTTATGAGAACTAAAGCTTGAATGAACCCCCAACCCTTTTAATGTCATGATTCGTAATCCAAAAAATTTTCTATGCCACACCAAACTCTTTAAAAGGACAGTAACCCATAGCAACCATAGTGATATCACCCATCACCACGTTTAACGCTGCTTGTAAAGGCTGACAAAAATATTCAACTAACCTCATGAAGAATAAAGTTATAAAGTATGTAATTATAAAAGGCCGTATGGCTTAAGATCGTAGTCCATGAATATACCAAAGTAGGTGAATTATAAGAGATGTTATTTTATTTTGGAAAAGCAGTCAAAGATTTATATTAGTCAACTTATTATTTTAGATTATTTGTGGGAGAACTACCAATTTTCTCAGTCTTCTATTTTTTCTGAATATTTTGGTTTGTATTTTTGGTTTGTAACTTTTACTGAGTTTGGTGTGACCTCATGATAGACCATGTAGAGCGGACAAACGTGTGGAAAAGTGCATAAAGAGATTACAAAACAAAAGACACTTTGAAATGCCTTTGTTAGACTATTAGGAAAGATAAAGGTAGAATCCAGCAGTGAGTGCGTGGTTTGAACAGAAAAGGGGTCGGCCTCACGTGTTGTAATGCTTGTGTGTGCTCAATAGGGGGCGTCTTGTCATGTCCACTTTCCACATTTCAAACCCACTGCAGACACAGGACTGACTGTCGTAACTATTTTTAAGTTCTCGGTTACTGTAATTGCCCATTTCAGAATTTAGTGCCTTTTTTGGACAGTAGACTGTTCTGTAATTAAGATGTAGTATATATACATTTTTTTTGTACAGTTTATTTGTTCATTTTTACCTTGTGTTTCTTTTAGTATATATAAAATGTACAAGAAAATAAAGCTATATCAAACACGTGTGAGGCGTGAGATTGTGGCAAGTAAAAAAATCTCAGGTTGTAAGTTACTTTTGCTCATTCAAATGTTTTACCTGGGGTTCCGCAGTATGGCATTTAAAGCTGGGGTTCGCTTGTAACTTGCATCTACATTGCAAACAAAGCAACGTCACCAACTCACTGGTCATATCTGTAGAGACGATAAAGTGTACCAATTTCAGGGTATTTACTGTAAATTCATCTTTGATTAAATAATGTAGATTGTCAATACAGTAGTAATAGTTAGGGTTAGGAACTATGGAAACGAGTGGCAGAACAATTACAGTCTGCATCTTCAACACAATTCAGAAGGACATTGTAGTGTTGTGGATCTGTCAAATAATTATCTCTGCCAACAGAATTCAAAAAGTTATGGGCAGATTATTATTACATTTTCAGTAAATGGAATAGGACAATAATCAAATATAAGACATTTTGAAAATTCCTTGAATGACAATCTTCAACAAGGAGTGTCATTGAAAGTATTTGCTCAAGAAGGGATGAGACTTTATTTTGGCACTAAATAATATTGCATTGGTTTTATATAGCAATTCTTTTGGGGATAATAAACTACTACTGTAGCCACATCT
>JAPMNZ010823994.1:0-21184 GCA_029875035.1 Pomatoschistus microps | reverse complement strand
CTTTCTGTTTCTGATTTTTTTGTGATTAAAACTATAGATTTTCTTTCTTCCATTTTTTGAAAAATCTCATCCGGTCTTTTATATTACAATCACAGTAAACGACTTCCCCTTTCTTGTCATATTTCTGTAATTTGGATTGTTATAGAGGTAATGGAACACTGGCAGAATATATCTTATCAGACAATATTTCTATTTTAATGATGTAGCAAATATCGGTCAATACTGATAGGATCTGATAAAGATGAGATAATCCTTTATTGTCTTGGAACAGGAGATCACATCACATGCTTTACACAGAGAACACAAAACATTAACATTCACCTTTAAAAGACCAAAATAATCTCGAGTGCACAATCAGAGGGCTTCTTCTAGGACCCAGATTTCAAGACAGATTGTACCTACTTTGCCTATTCCTCGTTAAAGTTGAAGAATAATAGAAATAACATTGTTTAAAAAAAAAAAAGTGAAGCACATTTCTAGTAGTGTAGTATACTCAAAAACTAGAATTTGTCTTCAAAAAGAGACTGAGAATGCGGTAGAATAAGAATATCATATAACAGGACTGTGAAAAATAACCGTAAATTGTGGGCTGTTGATTCAAGATTAACATGAAAGGCAAATGAACGAATGTGCATTGGGAAAACTCAAGGCAAATGGATGGAGATATAAAACGTGATTTGTACTAGCGTATTCTTTTTTTTACATATTTGAACATATACATCCATTTGTGTGGTGTCATGGTTGCGTGTGCAGAACAGTTAAATGAAGAGAGCGCTGATGTAAGCAGGAGACGGAGAGATAAGCTGCAGACAGAACACGAAGAGATAAAAAACAACTTTATCAGACAGAACGGGTCCACTTAAGGCCAAATGGTTTATAGAAGGGATCAATGTCAAATGGAAAATTGTCTGCGAGTGTAACGTCATTGACAACGTCAGGAAATACGTGTGAAAAGGAAGCAGCCAGACTCAAATCAGCCCAACTGTGGTAATCTAAAGTAAATGTTTAGATGTTAAGAAGTCAGTATTGTGCATGTGATGGTTTTATGTCATTTTACTAGTGAAAAAAATTGAAACAAAAAACCATGCTCAATGCTTAACCCACTTATACCATGGTCAAAACACTCACATACCAAAAACATATTCATGAATTATACAAAACAATAAATATCCATATTCAGGCAACTAAATTCAACATCCTGCTGTATAATAAATAACAATAGGTTTGGAATTGGAATCATCACTGACTATGCTATGCATTTATTTCAAACAGTATTCATTATCAATCTTTGAAATGCATCAAGACTGTAAATAAGTGTTTGTTTTCTGTAAGACGTCCACACTTCACTTTCAATGTCATATTTTAGGGAAGAAACAAAACTGCACCAATGTTCTTAGAACCACATATTATCCTCATGTTATGACTTTGGGAACATCCTGTGTGGGTTAGTCACCTTTTTCTCTTTGACTTCAGCTTTGCTCTGTGCATCCAAGTTCTGGGAGGACGGACAGGAAAAGGCCTCTGGGATTTCAACCACCTCCACACTGAAAAACAACACACAAAACATCAGAGAAGTTTACAGGCTCTATTCTTCTTTACTACTGAGGGTCAAGGCGATTAGTATTGGACAATATGTGCTATTGCATGATTTCATATTGGGTTTCAGTGGCTCTTTATCAGTGTGATTACATTAAGTGTTTGTACAGTTGAAGACCAGGTAAGAATTGTATTAAAGCTGCTGAACATAATTTCAAAACTAAAAGAAGAACCATGTAACTTAACCAGTTCCTGACATTTTGGTTCTATCACTAGTTCAAATGTATGTATTATTTGACATCTTTAGGTCAACCTTCTTGGACAGAAAAGTGAAAAGTCGAGGACCACTCTCACTCGGCCTCTTATCCCAAAGTGCCATACAGTAACTCACAGGGCAGTATGCAGAAGATAACAGGATTTTCAATAAGATGAAAAGACAGCATGTTGTGGCCCAAATAAATGAATAGTAAATTATGAAAGTAGAAAATATAAAAACGGTTAGGTACCCTAGCTTTAAATTGCTTTAAATAATCTACAGTTTAAAGTTCACCATTAATTGCATGCTAATATTGGCATCGCTCAATGCAACAAATATCACAAATGGCCGGTAAAAAAAGCCTAACCCCATTTTTACCGCTATATATTAGACTAGCACTGTAAGTCTATTTTTATTAAGCAAATCAACCACACTCAAACCATATCTTTTTACTATGATTTTTTGAGTAATTTCTTTTGTCTGAGCTAGAATTGTGATAATAATTTTAATTCCCATTTGATGATCCCCGGTGCCCATCTGTCAGTGAGAGTAATAAAGCCCGCATGTTTGAGTATCATGACGCGCTGCTTACATTGGCAGAAACACGAGTGCACCGGGCAGGTGATGCAACAAAAGGAAACTCAAGAAGAACCAAGTACGGCCACGAGAATCTGAGTATCGCATGGAAATGTTAAACCACCAATTCAAATGTAGTTTTTATAAAGGATTTGAATGGAAGCGTAATCCCCATTTGTTTGGGTTATATTTTAATGTTATTTAACGCTTATTTTTTGATTGCATGAATGTTTTAATGGATTTGACTTTGGTCTCCTTGAGTGTCGAATAGGGCTCTATGGATAAATGTATTGATTGATTGATTTCCCAAAGTTCAGTGCATTAACTCTAGTGCAGAGGAAATGTTGGACCTTTAAGTTTTTCTTTTGAATTATTAGGACATCATAACATTGAAAAGAGAAAATAATACATTGTAGCCCAGTAAGGACTTTTAAGTACTTTATTGAAATGACATTCACACCAATTCTGATAAGATGGAAGTTGTTTTTCCTTTCAATTTCTGATCCCTAAAACTAAATCATATCATAGATTTTTAGTCTGCATGTAACCACAGCTGCAACTATAAATGATCCAACTCTAGCTTATCTTTATCTACTATTCAACGTATTTATTATCTCTTCATTGCTATAGTACTTTATTGTTATTTGCATTTTGAAGATACATTACACTTGTTTTTTCTACAAATTTAAATGTATTTTAGGACAACTTTGCACAAATAGGTCACGGTGAGAGGAGGCTGGGACCAGCTGAGTCTGCAGGGAAAGTGTAATTGATCTGTTTGCTCTGCTGCTGATGGCAAATAAACCAAACTCTCATGCAATTTTCTTGTTTGGACATTATTGCTGTATGAAGCCCAATACCTCAGTTAGTATTCTTACATTAGTTTAAATCTCCACTAAACTAACATATTTACCATGGAGTCAGTTAGCTTCTCTTTTGCTGATAACATTTAAATACATTATCATATAAAGTTGGTATTTGCCTGAAAAAGACAACTCTATGCAAGAACAATATAGCAGGATAATCCAAGTTACGCATTTTTTTGAATATATCCATTTCATTAAAAAGCATATACAGTATTTATTTTTTATAAATTATGCTTCCTCCTCTTGCTGTAACATTACCAGTAAGATTTTCTGTTGCAGGATGACTGGAATTATCTTTTCCCAAACTCTCTCTTTTTACAATATGAAAAATAACTGAATTCACTTTAAATCAACCAAACATCCAAAGACTAACAGACTGAATACATGGAACAAGTATTTTCCCCACCACTAAACACTAAATATTTGGTTCCCTCTCATTAACAAAATTCTCTGCAGAAATGCCACCTATAAACCCTGTGCACCGGGCAATTCAAAACCAAAATAGTGAATGAATATTTGAGTTGCGCTGGGTCTAACATTGCGTTCACCTCTCGTCTTTCTGCTCCTGTTTCTTCTTGTAGTGCTCCTCCATCAGCAGAGTGTCCTCAGATAGCAGCTGCTCCATCAGCATCAGCGCCGTCTTCCTATTGGCCAGCGGGTACAGCGCTGGGGCCAGCGTGTGGTCGGCTGTCACCACGGACACCACAAGCTCCTCCCACAGCGGCTTTTCCTGAGCGGTCTGCTGCCCTTCGGTCTACGAGGGTGAGATAATAACAATTACTACTATTGGATCATAAATAATTGTGAACAAACAATGTAGTAATCTAACAGTGTTAAATAATACTGTTTGGTTTTAGTTGACCAAATGTTTCCATGATGAATAAATCTAGTTTTATGTAGTTTCATGCATTCACTAAACTTTTTGGGACATTTACAAACGTGTTCTCGGTCGAGTTTTTTTATGGTCTAGTTTTCGACACAGGGATTAAAAACTAGAATTTGGTTTCGGCAATTTGACTCTTTATGATCACCGTACAAGACGTAGAGTCAAGTTATTTAAGTCTGTCAGCATAAACTGAACAAAAATATTGTTAAAATGTGTTTCAAAATGTTTTGGTTGAAGTTAAAGATTTTCATTAAATAAAAATAAGATAATAATAATACATAAGAAAGCAGGAATTGAAACTGTATATGTATGTTTGAATTACTATATAAGGTATTAAATATTATCAGACTTCAATCTTATTTTGTATTTGTATTTTCAATTGGCTTTTTGTAGTCATTCTATTAGTTTTGACTTTATACTTGAACTTGATATTATTTTTTTCAATTCCTATAACAACCCCTTCTTTGTTCTATTGCGCACCTGTACTTCGGTCTCGCCCTCTGGGGTTCCCCTCTCCTCTAAGTTGTGCTGCGTTTTCTCCTCGTGTTGAGTTAGATCTGAGGCAGGCGAGCTGGGAGGTGCAGAGGAGGGACTGGTTTCACTCGGAGGTACTGAATTTGGAGGGTGGTTGGCGATCGCTTCTGCCGGCAGTGGGTTCGGGACGTCCTGTGTGAGCTGGTCCTCAGAGGGGGGAGGGGGGAAAAGCCAGAGTGAGGTCTCCGTGGTAACGCCACAGCCCAGAGACACTTCCTGGTCTGAGTTGAGTGGAGGAGGAGGAGGAGGAAGTGGCAGCTCTGAGATGGAGGGTTCATCCACAGACTCTTCCACCTCTGACACCGATGATCTCGTCCTGAAAAAGTACATGAAATAATGTATATACATCAACATCAGATAATTTGAACTAAAACCTACACGTAATTACGCTTTTAAAGAAAACATAATGGCTTTCTAAAGAAGTGTTTCTCAATCTGTGTTGGTAGAAGTATTCCTTATTCTTAAATCAAGTCCCTTATTCTTCCGTGAAGGTTCCATAGGAGGAAAAGTTTAAAATACACATCTTTAAATGAGATGTTTTGACTTTCCCCACCTCCTTCCAAGTAGCTCCAAGTAGTAGTAGTGTTTAGAAATTACAGTGAGTGTACTCTGACTAGCGAGCTGATCTTTTTGTCAGCACAACTTTTGCTAATCCACGTTTTAGTCTACAATAAACTATAATAAAACTGTATAAAAAAACAATCTTCAACTTTGAAATTTCATATAATTCAAATGTTATAATTCACAGTTAAATGCATAAACGTTGAGCACAAAGGCGACGTGAGCTCACCGGTATATTGACTCAACCGCTAAAAGAAGTAACTCTATTTGTCTTGCCTCTTGGAATAAGTGTATCGCCAAAACAAAGTCATTGTTTCGCTATGGTGGTACTTGAAACTCCAATTATTTTCTTAGGTGGTGTTTTGTATTGAAAGTAAAAAGAGAGTATTCATTTCCACTTTCCACTGTGGGATTAAACTTTCTCCAAACCGAAACATAAAAGCAGCGCCAATAGAAACTTAGCCTCTCAACTCAAAAAGAAAACAAGCAGATAACAGATTCAAAGTAACAAATCTCTTCTATTTCAGAAAGTAAATATTATCGCTCCTGAAACGCAGGGAGAACCAAAAAGCAGGAAGCATGAATCATGATTTTGATAACTCCTAATCTCAAGTCTCAAAAGTATGTTAGAGACATACGTAACTGTTTGTTTGTTAATTATTAAGTTGGACATGGAGTCTGCAAAAAGTTGAATTGAGTTATGTTGAAGTTTCTGTGTCTGTCATAATAAATAGTAAAACTACAGGAAAAATTACGACAGTTTAAAATCTATCCCAATACAACCAATATAATCCGAACTAGACAACATTATTCTGAGGTATATCACAACTAGGGAAAGTTCACCTGAGGATTCTTTTACAAAAACACGGCTAACTCTTTTCTTGTTTAGTTGTGCACATTACTCCAATCCCACCCTGGAACAACCCTGGCATTGATTCCGGCTGTAACTTTACCTGGGGCTTTGCCTGCTCTCATAGCCGGCCTTTGTGTGCGTGGGGCTGCAGGAGGCCGACTTCATCTCCCGTTCGCTGGGGTCTTGACCTGAAGGGCATTCTGGGGTCCAGGGCTCTATCGGTACTGCTCCGTGAGACTGGATCCTTGCCCGTGGGGAAGAGTCCTTGCTCCCTAAAAGGTCCTCGTTAACGGCAAAAGCTGGTTCAGAGTTTTGCTTAACCGGAGATCTTTTCTGATTGGATTTCCCCTGCGTGTTGTGTGTTCGTGCGTCTTGATTAGGTCCAACTTCCTGTGATTTTGAGACTTGAATTTTCTCGAATGCGTTATGTGAAATCCTGTTGTTCTCTGGTTCAGGTCGGGTTGAATGCCTCCACAGTTGGTCCAGTTGCTCGGTGCTCTTGCTCAAAGCCTTTGGCCTTGTAAATTTTGTTGCTCCGAGCTCCTCCATGGACTTGCCTCTTTGTGCGACCACACGGACTGGCTGCTGGCCCTCCGCCTTCACCAGACTGTCCGCTGTAAAGTCCTTATGGCCGCTGCAAAGACAAGTATTTAAAGTTTAACAGGTTTGAAAGGTCAATAGGTAGGAGTCATTTCTGTACTCAAAAATGGTTTAGCAATTTAGCCGCACACACTTGTCAATCAATCTTACAATGGGAATATAATAAACAATTGTAACATAAGACAGCAAGCATCAATTAGAGAACTATATATTATGTTTCAATCACCCTAGTATTGTATCCCGCTTGTATCCATACAAACATGAACATTTTAAATACATGTAATTTAATACAGAAAAGATGGACATTTCTTTTAAGTCTTCCTGAAAATGTGAGACAGGCTTCTACTCATGTCAAATTCAAGTTAAAACCGTTCTGTTTAGCTGTGGATACAACTGAAGGATAGTATCTTCACTCCTTTTAACGTACTGTGATTTTTTATGGGTTTTAATACCTTGTTTTGTTAAGCATTGTGAGTTGCCTTGTGTATGAACTGTGCTATACAAATACATTTGCCTTGCCTATTTTTTACGTGATGTCGTTTCTCCACAGATCTTTATACTTTCTTCACAGAGGTTTATTGAGATTATTCATTTCACAATGCACAATAAACATCAGTCTTATATAGTGTAAATATGTCATGTGCCAGGTTTGAACAATAATGCGAGTTTCCATCTGTAGTTATGAGTTTAATGACATACTGCGCAACATTCCAGGCACAACAATTACTTGAAGCTCGCAGGTGAGACAGACTGTTCACCGGATAAGTTATGCCTTTGTAACAATAGTTTGTCTGTTCCATGTGCATACAAAGTTGTACACAAAAAAAAACGCAAAAAAATCATGGAAAATAAAAAATGTGGCACTTTTATGCTGCCTTACTGGGCAGTCTTGCTGTAATATGATGCACACTTTAACAGAAACAATAAATTCTTTCTTGTGCATTTACTGAGACACTGGGACTTGTAAACCCTTGTAAACCCCTGAAATGTTTTCGCAAACCTATCCCACCACTATCCTCTTTCAACTTGTAATGTCTCATTGAGGTTAGAGGACTGAAGTAGTAAAAATACAAGCCAGTGGGAACTTTTCATGCCATTTTTCTTTCTTGTTTTGTAAAGGAATTGGGTTTGGACTTTTTGGTCCATTGCAATGCTTTTTACTCGGTTAATTTCTACTGTAGACCTGCTTTGGCAAAAACACCTGTGAGGAAAAGTTCTTCATTCTGCTAAACATAAACTTTGCAAATGTGAAGACGAAGATTGCAATGTTTATGAAGTAGAGACAGATGTTTCTCTGTAACTTGCTGTCTTCATAGAAATATACTTTGGCAAAAGCTAGTTTTCCACATTATCGCATTGAACTGTTTGGGTTGCCAAGTACACCCTGATAATCCGTATTCTTATTTATTATCTTACGAATCAGACTTGTAATTTGCCCGGGGGTTTCACCTTCTTGACCTACTGGTGATAGATAAGTTTAATAGCCATTTTCACCACTTTTACACATAGATCCAGCCCACTCCTCGGCAAAGTCAAATTAATGATTCATTTCTGCACACTCTGCACAAATCTTTTTTGGAGGAATGCTGTTTTGGCTTAGGAGCGTGGCTGTTGACTTTACACAATGAATCAAGTAGAGATTTATCCAGCCGGTGCCACAGCTCTCACATCTCTGACCTAATACTTCTGTGACCCAAAAACTAATAAAAATGTCCCAATTTGTTTGCCGTATTAGAACATACCTGTTGGTTTCCACGGTAACATTAACCAGTAATAGATCCTCCGTTGCAGAGTCAAATGCCTGAAAAAGAAAACAAACATGACTTATGACTTTGTGTAAACACTCACATTTCAGTTTTGCAGTGACATTGGATCTTTGTCTATCTACTTTGCTTTGTTGCAGACATAACCCAGTTTTTTTTTTTCACAACAGTGGTAGTAAGTTCATTGTAAAATAACATCCAATCCAAAGTTTGCGGGTACCTGGAAAGGGTGGGGTGACGAAGTGGATCGATTGCGGTAAAAACTCAGATTTTCAGGCTGGCTCAAAAGATCTTCCACTGAGGCCGACTTGCCCTGAGATGGACCGCGGCTCTCTTTCCATTTGGACTGGTGAGTCTGACTAAAGGACTGGGCTGACGAGGGCTGAGTTGAGAAGAACTGGGCATACCTGTAAAGCAATATTAATGAAGTGTGTTTAAAAAATATTCCTTATATATACTCCTATTATGGGGTAGTTTAAGGTATTCAGTCATGTTTAGCCTATCCTACTCCAATGACGTTTCATTTGATTTTTGTCCAGGGAGTTAGCAAAAAGAGTAATTTTATCATTATGTAAAACAGCTTTTTGTAACATTGAGATATTCTGTATGTAATGATCTAAAATAAAGAAGCTAATTAGACACACACTCTCCGACCAAACACCTATCTCCCTTTAAGATACAGCCCTAGTCCCAGCATGTTATGTTGAGGTCCATTAACCAGACAATTTCTTTCAATTCATTCCAGTGAATTTTAGGGTGATAACTGGAGCCTCATACCTGATGGAGCTGGTAGACGAGTCCAGTATGCGCCCCGCGGAGTGGGGCCTCAGCCTCTTCTTCTTGCTCTCCAAAGGTCCAGACTGAGGCCTAGTTCCCCAGTCGAAAGGCTTCTCCCCTAGCGAGTGCCTCTGCCGGGTCGGGGGCGGAGCTTGTGGGGCTGGCTGCTGTGGTTCTGCCACTTTCTGCCCCGTTTTCCTCTCCATGTACTCCACCAGGGCTTTGTGCTGGAGGTGCTTCAGACTGTTTTTAGTCTCACTGGACGCAGACATTGCGCGGCCTCTTGTCTCAAAAATCTTCCTCCGAGCTGCGACCAATCCGGGCTCGGCTTGTTGGAGCTGCTCCTCCGAGTCCCTCTCCAAAATAAAGACATTATCACTTTCGTTCCCAAAAGACCGACACAAGGAGTGAATAGGACTTGTGCTTTCTCCGATTTGATTGAGTTTCTCAGGTTCAGAAAAGCACATCTTCTTCTGCTTCTGCGTCAGTCTTTTCCGACCTCCGATTCGCGCAACTTGAGGTTGGGCCACATTCGCCGGTCGGCCATTTTCTTTCCCACTTTCCTTCTCTACTTTACTTTTGATTTCCACTTCTTCACTGACACTTCCTTTCTCAGTCTCCTCTGATGTTACAGACGGGGTTAGCGTTTCCGTTGACGCCTCTGAATCTTGAGATGACGTGAACTGATGCACTATTGGTCTTGAATCTTGCACATTTACAATCATCTCTGGTTTTTCCCTAACTCGATGCGGCCACGACAGTTGCAGATCCCTCCTTTTGAACGACGTCTCTCTAAGCACCCTAGACTGAACATCCTTGAGTCTCTCCTTGTAAAACTTCTTGTACGAGTGGTCCAAGGTATTGCAAGCCGCATCTACAGCTTGGTTTGTGCTAGATTCGACTTGGGGCTCATTAATTACATCTAATGCGTTATTCTTTGCTTCTGTCTTGAACCCTGCCCTGCTTGCCCCAGTGAGCTGATACAAAAGCGGGGTTGTTTCTTTGTTTATCCTCTCGCTTGCTACATCCCCCAATGACTGTCTGCTGACCCTCTTTCCCTGCTCCTCTCTGACATGTTTGAGTTGCTCATTGCTTAAGTTAGGAGCTTCTTTTGTTTGTTGTAAAGAGCTAGTTCTTTCGGGCCCGCAATAAAATATAGGATTGTTTGGAGTATGCCTGCCGATGTCTCTTGCCACGTCAATCTCCTCTAGCGCTTCTAAGCTTCGAGAGGACTTGCTTAAACTTTGACGCATGTTCTCTTCACCCATATTAACTGCATTAATAGATTTAGAAATGTTCCCATATCCTCTGTCATCTGATGGTACATTGCATGGAGTTGGTTGTAATGGTCTGAAAAGATTCTCCATTGTACTATGACATCTTTCTCTCAATTTGTACGTTTCCAATTCGCCCCCGCTCTCCATCCCACACAGAGATGACGCGTGTGGTCTTGTATCTGCATCTGGTGTTGCTTTGCAGACACCTGTGACAAAATAGAATTGCCCTTTATGCTGAATGCTGCTGTTGATAACGTTTTGTCCGATGCTCCAGGACCTGTATTCTCTATGGGACTCAGACCCCATGAAGTCATTAGAGGAATGAGCTCGTCGCCGATGATTTTCAAGGCTGTTACGACTGTTTTTGACTTGTGGATCCACATGTGTGCTCTGTGACTGTTTTAGCTTTGTATGTTCAACTGGATTTGCACCTTTTGGAGGAGATTGACTCAACATTTTCCCAATTTTTGACTCTTCAACTTTACTATTATTGTTTATCGTGAAGTATTCTGGATTTGTCTGTGCTAAAGTTGAGAGATTATTGGGCAAATGGTGAGGATGGTAACTTGGTGGCTGGGATACTCTTCTATACGGATCCTTTTTGTAGTTTGATTTTTCCATTTGTATTTGCGGCATTTGTGTCTGCTGTAGTTCCTGATGCACATAAGTATTCTCCAAATTTTTTGTTGCGATAAAACTGTCCATCCGAGTTGGAATTGGAGGTGGGTTGAAGGCTCCTTGAGGTGCCGACTCTTGTTTTGACAATGGTTTGTTGTTGTTAAGCCCACTTTCGCCATTGTAGTGGTTAAGATTGTTATTGCTATGTTTATACTGTTGAGAAATGGCCTCCACGGACCTATAAAGCTGGTCCATGGTTTTCGGATCAGACTGCAAGCCTTGAGGAGGGTTGTACAATGCCTTCACATACTTCAAATCAGCATAAGGATTAAAAGAGCTGGAATGGAAGTCGTCCGATAAAAATGGAGAGGGGTAATCAGGAGCAGTGGACCCTCCTGAAAATGAACTATATGCAGAGTCTCCTTTGCCGTGCTGGTGGTGATGGGCAAACTGATCGACAATGCTGCTGTTGGATTTGGCAGGAGAAAGCCGGCTCATTGGCAAGCTGAGAGGATGCAAGTCTATGTTACTCATTCTCTCAAACTGGAAGTTGTAGGAATCCATGGAGGAAAGGGGCGGCTGGATGCAGGCGAGAAGTAGTCATGTGGTTTTGTTGTTGGCGAAACTGGCCGAGCCACAACAGTGACATTTGATATTTGAATCTTTGCCACACCGCACAGCACTTTAGGTCATTTTCACACTTCTTTCCTCAGTAAAAATCTTCTTGACATGGTCTGTTTAGCAGGAGCAGAGGCTCCTAAGGACAAAACAAAAGAAACAGGTTAATCAGGACTCTAAAAGTCTACATTCAACGTTCAACAGTGAAAAACGAATATGTTTAATGGGAATTCAAGAGACAAAAACATGAATACTGCCAAGAATAAACAGAACTTGCCAAGTTACAAGGTGGAGTATCACAAAAACAGAAAATTCAACATTCAATATTTTTACTAATGCAAATAGTCATTGCACAACTGTTGAATTGTAAACTTGGCACGTCAGCAAAAGCACTCACCTGTTGTTATTACCAATACTTCAAAGACTTACATACCAGACTCATTCATTAACAACTCTGCTTGACATTTCTAGATAAAACTTTGGACTAATATGAATCCAACATTTGCAGTTTCACACAATAAATTACTTACAATTGACATATCTGATCCATGGAGTTAAGATAAGTAGTAAAATATATGAACCTTTCTGTGTTAAAATAAACAAAGAAATATAATATCCTGACAAACGCTATCAAGGCAACAAATCATGGTTTCTCACGTACTTGTGGTATGTGTATATCCCTCCGAAACCAAGATAATACAAGATGATGTATGGTCCCCTAAAACTAGTGCATTATGGGCTTCAACAAAGGTTAAGGGAGAATGTGCTAGAAAAATGCAAAGAATCCAAAGCAGACGTAAAGAAACAGGGAGGATTAGGCATGTGATAGATCTATGCTACAATGCCTGGAACTGTAACGTATTGTGGCACTGAAGGCTTGACCAAGTGAAAAGCATGACTTGTCTGGACATGCTTAGGCAACAGAATAGATTAGGAACTACAGCAACTGGATTTAATTCATCATTCTGGGCAAATTGATACTAACCTACATAGAAAAGTGTTATTTAACAAATGAGTTGAGCAATTTGTTGTTTAAGTCCAACAAATATAGAATTTTTAAATAAATTGGACAAAAACAAAGCGATGCCAGTCGAGAACAACAACAGAGACTAAATGTAGCATAATTAGTTGTTTGATTAGAAATACTGATTAATTATATTATGTAAATATAGCTTTGTTGGAGACATAAAACCTTTTCTCAGCCTTACAGATACACACTCCCTGGACTAACAAATAAGTACAGGGAGCGCAGCATAGATGTAAAGCAAGTGAACATGCTTTCGTCCAGGTAAGGTTCAACAAAACATTAATCGGTTATTAAACTACTTGCGATTAATTGATTAACTTGTTACAGCCGAGAAACATGTGCATGAATTAGAAGAGACTTGGGAATTCACTTCAATGTTATGTCTACAAAATCTATTCAAAAGTGAGTGTCCTTGATGACTTCTAGAAATAAAAAGATCAACGAACATAAATGAAATACCCCACAACACAAAGTAACCCAACGGTTCTAAAAGGCGAGCTCAATTAGCACCACAAATATGTACCTGTAACAAAAACAGTACTTAAACAAAATTAATATTACCTTGTGAATAATAGCTCCCTTGAAAACATGTACAAAAAAGTCACAATATCCTCGAACATGTCCTTGGTTCACCATGTCTAACAACTGAATTTACTTACAGGTGCATCCTTGGTCTAATAGTTCTTTAATAATTATAATAATTATAATTGCTGCCAATATGAAGCCAGGCCTTTCCCTAATCTCTCCTCTGTGTCCATTATTGAAGAGCAGAGGGCAGAGGCCGTCCATGCACGCATAAGAGTGGGTTGAGCTTTATAATGACTTCTAATGAGCGGCTGTCTCTGTGTCGTCCAGTGCCTTTGAGGAGCTGCTGTCACATACCTGTCATGCTCTGCTCTGTTAGCAAAACAAACACCACGCCCAGGAAAACAGGCTCGTAATGAAATGCATAAATAGGTCACTAAATAGTTATCTGACATTGGTGCATATGAGTTTACAGGGATGATGACCGTGTGAACTCAAGCGGGCTATACTAGAATGTATATTATTTTCATGGTATTTTGTTGTCTAATACTTTTTGGATGTGTTTTTTGTATCTGTTTGTATATTGGCTCACACGATACAAACATGGTTATTCAACGTAAGGGTGATTAAACAGTTTTGTAATAACTCACATTTTTGCATGTATGCATTTTTTGGCTCTATCTATCTTTAGATCAGCTTTTTTTGTGAATAAGAGAGTACCAGTCCTCACTCAGCCAATCAGCTCTCAGTATGAAAACAATACAATGTTATCTAATAAGATAAAAGACAGCATGTTTGATCTGCTACTACAACTAGACTCTCAGATTCAGTTTCAGATTCATTTTATTTGCCATTTGCATTAAAACCACATTGGAATACATTTGAAAAAGGTCCCCAGTGTGCACAAGGCAAGTACATGAATAAACAATCTCTCTGATAACCCATAAGTTGTTTGAACCATAGCATCCGATCTCTTTCCCCCAGAGGCCGTCTTTAACAGAACAATAAAAGCTCTAATTTACTCCTACTTGTGGTTGCAATAAATTCAGCCCCAAGTAACACTGACAGCTTCCTTTTGAAGAGTGACAAAGACATAAAAACCATAAAACATTTCCAATTTATTGGTGTATAAATATAAGTACAAATCTGCAATGAAATCAGCCATATCCAGATTGAATTATTTGTTGTAGTGTATGAATAATAAATGTTTTTTTAATATACTGGAGAAGAGGAGACGATGTACTGGAAGCTCCCAAACCACAGGATGGGTGAAGACTGGTCACCGACAACAATTTTGATGACATTTTCAAAGATAAAGAGTTTCAAGGAAGTCAGACTCTAATTGCTTTTGGTACAGGAAACATTACTCATGTGCACAGGCTTGTTTTGTTCTACTTCTGCAAAGGACATAACCCAAAAGAACATTTAACAAAACATGTGTGTGTATAAATGACAGTATATTCCCATAGTTCAAAATGATTACAAAATTCAATTGGAGCAGCCTGAAATAATTCTAGGAAATTAGTCTATGCAGCCAAATGTAAGCATCAAGAGTCCTTGGAGCTGCATGATAACAGAAAAGACAATAAGACTTTGCAGGTGTTGCAAATGAGACTAGCATCAGTGAGAAAATTATTCTCACTGATGCTAGTTTTGTTGAGACTAGATTCGTCAAAATCATAGGGATTAATAGTGTTGTCAACAAAAAAATGGATATACATTTCAGCAAGACATTAACAGAAGAAAATGTGGATTTTTGTGCAGTTTCAGAATTATTTTTCACTTTATCAGAATAACTAGTATTTGTAGTACACCATAGGAGCACCATAGCATCACCAAAACTTTTTTAAGGGCTAAAATATTCCTGGTAAAAACATGCCAAGTTGCAATCTTGTTTACATATGGAATATCAAAAAGGTTGCTATAGTAACTGTCCTTGTTGAGGCTTTCTAGTTAGTACAACATTTGCTGCCAAAGTTCAAATTGCCAACATAAATATAATCTCTTGGTGGTCGTTTTGAATATTCACAAACCCATTGAGGCTACTGTATACAGGGGGTTTTCATGCATTTATATAGGACCGCTTGATCTGCCAAAATGCCTGGTGTGTGTGTGTGTGTGTGTGTGTGTGTGATGGGCAAGCCGTTTCTCTCTCTCTTTCCTCTGCGCTCCGTAGAATCCCAGAGAAAGAGGCTCCAAAACAGGGGTGCGATCAAGTGGAAGTGATGCAGGGGACAGGCGGTGACAAAATGTACGGAAAGCGGGGAGGGGAGCTGGTTTGACTAGGGGGCAACCGGTCGAAACAAATACCCTAACACGCAAGCCACAAGAACAGGAGCCAAAGGGGAAGCCAAACAAAAGCAAAGGTTGAGGGAAGTCCTTGCAGTCAATTCAATCATTGAGCTAACCTGGAGGAGCCATGAATTGTTAAAAAGTTATAGAAAAAGTTAAACCTACCCACACTTTTGCGGCTTCCATTGAAAAGCTTAGACTCCCTTGCATAAACAGCAAGTGCAGCGTTGAGTTGGCAATCATATCATCTTTCTGGCAGTCCAAAGATGGTGCGAATAAGAAGACTTTCTACCAACAACTTTCCTCTCTCTTCTCACCCCCCACACGCCAAGCAAGAGCAAAGTCTACTGCTGCCGCTGCTACTGCTGTTGGAAGGCCCCCCCGATTGGCCAGCCGATGACGTCCAGGATCCGTGCACAATGAGAGCAGCAGAGGGAGGGAGAGAGAGCGAGAGAGAGAGAGAGAGCGAGAGAGAGAGAGAGAAAAGAGGCCTCGCATTCCAGCCTGGCTTCAAAGACGGAGCAGGAACCATTCATTCCCAAGGCCCTGAGACCGGCGCATGGAGACTGGCCAGGAAGAGAAAGAGAGAGAAGAGGGTTTGAGATAGGAGGGGTAAAGTCACAGGAGCAACGTGTGACCTTCCATAGTCACACGTCACATGGAACGCTTACAAAGAGCCGACATGCGCATGTATTTGGACTCTAGACTGAGAGAGAAAGTTTCATTTTAAAGCACAGACAGTGATGGACAGTTACAAGGACGTCACGCAGACTCAAGCTAATTGGTACTTATGCACAGTACTCGACCTTGAGGTGGTGATTTTGGGGGTGTCCATGACCTGGGGTGAATGCAGTATTAAAGTCTTAATGACCTTCATAAAAGATGGAAGCCCCGTCACTCGCGGTGTCTCTGACAGTGGGTTAAGACATTTGTTAACATGGCCTATTTGGAAACGCAAATGCACATTACTAAGGGCAGTATAATTAACCTTAAGAACTGATCAACAACAGATTCCAAGCCAAAGGGCTGCCCAACTGCTGCCCAGTCATCCTCATCACAACAAGGTGCAGACATAGCAGCAGATATCAATAACCATGCTGAATCATACTTGCATCTCAGATATAAAAAATATAATACATATAATTCAACTTTATTACAGACTCAAGGTCCAATTTAAAACAGACACAAATACAAGGCAAAAATTAATGAACAGTTATTATTTTAAAAGACAGCCAGACTTATTAAGAAAAGTGGTTTATGCATCAATGGGCGATGGCAATGGGGATTCTGGGAGCAATTGTATATTTTTAAAGATTACTGAAACCACTCATTATACCACTTGTCAATATGTCCAAACAAAAAAAATAAATGGACTATTTGGACTGAATATCTCCTTTAAACAAAGCTTAAAAACCATTAAATTCTTTGAAAAAACAACGATTAGACAGAAGGGTATGGATTTGTGCCTGAACGAGGTTGAGGTCCACTGTTGCTTGGGATTCCACAAATCTTCAGTGTCTAATGTGTCCTGTAGAAAGTCGTTTACAGACAACAGTAAGACAAAATCCTCAGCTCACGCACACACCGTCTGTCAAGTAGATCTCAATCCACTTAAGTCGTCAAATGAGGACAAGTCACCAGCAGATACATATAAACATAGTTAAGATACTATGAAAACATTTGAACACGGTAAAGGAAAAACAAATGACAGCTTGTGCTAGCCTAGGGTTAGGGTTAGTGGATGTCAATGAGGATACAATCAACACCAATCACAAAGGTGTTTGGCTCAAAAACACCACAGTACAAAACAGTGGATGGAAATCGAATTGAAGAGATTGTAATTGAAATATGGATGGTCTACAGAAGGGGTTCTCAAAAATTATCCAACAAGGACCCCCAAACTAAGAAGAATGTCTTGTGACCCTCTTTAAAGACCAGGATTTAAAGTAGCAATAATCTGAAGCATCAAACCATGTTATTTAGCTACAGCATACGATTGCTTGTTTGAGTCATGTTCTGATCTAAATTTCTCTGCATCAAACATGTTTACCAAATCAATAACCAAACAGAATGCAATGTAATAAACAGTATATAATAATTACATTGTATCAAAAAATGACCTAGCTAGCATGTACAGTAGTTTCTTCACTATGAATATTTGAATCAGAGCTAATGACTTACCACCTCAATATTCCTTCACTAGAATGTAGTACTTTATCTACGGATGTATACATAGAAGCATACAGCATTTTATACTTTGCTTCTTTCTTAAACTAAAAATAGAGATTCTATTTTATGTTTTAAAATATAGAGATATATTATATTGCTATATATTATATGCTTATATTCTGTAACACTGAAATGTCCTCACTGTGGGACGAATAAAGGATCTCTTCGTCTTAATCGTCAGTTTCAGTCCCACAACCCACCCTTTGGAAACCCCTAATCTACTGTATACTGTATTGACTCTGTTATCAAACCAATTACATAAGACAGATTTGAAACTTCTCACAATAATTACCGCATCTTCTGATAATTGGACATCAGCAATATGAATTCTTCTAGACGAAATTTTATTATCCTCATCAGAATTTAAACAATGTGAATGTTGCACGGGATGTAGAAAAACCACAGCTGACTTGAAGATATGTGCTCAGGGATAAGCTCACCAACACTTTCTGCCCCGCAACTGAGTTAAGTACTGTGTCATGATTTAGCCTTAAGCGGCACAAGAATGTAACAATCATATGATTAAATAAATCAGATATTGTAAGGGTCTGGCAAGGACACATTTTCAAAGATTACATGATTGAAATTCCTTTCGATTCGGGTGATTATACAGGAGTTGGCTTAATGAAAGGGCCACAAGATTGGACAACTTTAACAATGACAAGCAACATTATAAATACTGAACAGGTATTAAGTGACTGATGAATGTAACTGATGCCAACAGACTTAGTGACGGGTCAGATCAGCAGTGACCACAATCACTGTAAGAATGCAAGGAATTATGATTTTGACTTAGTGGCAGCAGATTAATATGGATATAGCTGTAAAGGTGCATTCCTTAAGTGGTCTTGCGTCTTGTACCATATACAGTCTCTTTATATTAGTGATTTGTCTGAGTTTAGTTTAAAATATGTACATTCCCCAATTACGGATGGGTTTTTTTTAATAGTGAGAAGACTTGCCTCGCCACAGATATACATTGTAATTTACCACATAGTAACTTACCATTGTAACTTAACAAGTCTGTACATTACAGGCGTGTTACTGATGTAAATGGAAAGCTTCATGACAAACTCTATAGGTATCCAGAATAAACAAGTACAATCCAGTACATTGTTTACTACTTTAAAATACTGCATATTAAAAATTTTCTTGAACATAATATTATGAAAAAAAAATATTGCAAACTTTCAACTAAAGGTACAAGGGGAAATTCCTTATTTTTTGTGGGTAATATTACAATAATAGATACTTTATTGATCCCCGTAGGAGAAATTCAGGTGTCCAGCAGCGGAAGACTCATCCAGGTTTGTTGTACAGTCTGACAGCCGAAGGAAAAAATAACAAATACTTTTAACAAATACTTTTTAACAGTACTTTTTTTCTCTCGGATTAGAATATTGTCGGAATATAACTATCCGTAAATTCCCATAAATGTAAAGAGGAAGTAATTTATGTACAGATTACCCACCCCAATACAATTGCCACCCAAGAAGTTAACCCTAACCCTAACCCTAACCCTAACCCTGTACTCTATTGAAATGTGAAGCAAATGCTGCTGGTTAAAATGGGCCTGACTTTACTCACGCAGGTGCTCAATGTTTGATCATTTGATGTATAAATATTGTATTTCAATCATGCAGAAAATGTTTTTTTTGACCAATCCCTGAAGGGGTTGAAGCCCACACAGGACAAGAGTTTGTGGTCTGGAAATTATAGATCCACGACGGAAATAAGAGCGAAAAACGAGTTGCAAATTGAGGGGAAAAGGGTCAAAGATCTGTGATTCATGATGATCCTTACAGACGAAGAGGTCAAATCTGATTTCGTTTTACACTGAATTCTACAGGAACAAAACTAACATATTAATTCAATAACATATGAAATCACTGAACTTTTTTAAGCTTCAATGCCAATGGAGAGGAAGAGAATTAAATATAGAGAAAATGTATCAATGTTTATTTTTATTTTTACAAAATAGCCCTATTTCCCTGTTATTAAATTCCTTGAGATGATAAAGCAGTGGATAAGTTGACAGTATGTTGTTGTTGAGCCTACGGTGCTAATCTGTTTAACGCTGCTGACCAATGGGTAAGTTGACGGCAGGGTGATTGAACAGCAGACCTCCGACTAAAACTCTAAATGGATTGCTGTAGCGGCTGTAATCCTTTTGTTTCTCGATCACAATAGTAAAGACGAACCAATGGAAACGCAAACAGAAGGTGACATATGGATGCTGAACAAACCGAGGCCTACAGCCAAACAATAGATTGTTCCATCTTCGGTATTTACTCTTTTTGAACTTGCATTTTCCATGGTTTTTGTTTAGAGAATTAGGTAATAAGACACACAACAGTGAAAAATAATGTGGAAAAGTCTGTATATTAACTTACTTCTTACTTATTATGCTAAAGTCAGAGATTGTATCCTTAATTCTTACTCATTATGGTTAAGTTGTAGATTTCATACTTTCTTATTTATTATGCTAAAGTTGGACATTTTAGACTTCCTTCCTTGTTATGCTAAAGCTAGAGATTTTAGACTACTTTATTATGACAATTCCCAACGGTGGAACAAATGAAGGATCCTTTAAAACCAAATAAGGAACAGCTATACACAGTACATACAGAATTCTTGGTTTCTGGTTCAGTCACCCAAACTGCTTGAAAATGAACAAAAATGCCACTTCAAGACTAATCTGTAATAACTGGAGGCATATTTCAACACAGTCCTTAGTATATTTTAGGAATTTCGAGGTGAAAGTCCCTTAACCGATCCAGCAGAACTGCATTTTTCCTTTTGTCTGAGAGCAGAAGGAAACAAAATTCAAATATTTCATTCACAGGGCTGAACCACTTCTATGCAGCATTGACATGGAAAGATTTCATTGGGACAAACACTTAAGACCAGACTTGGACTCCAGCCTCCTCCGGATACAAGTAAACCATCACTTTTATTGTCCGCTATTGAGACGTAACAGGGAGGAAGTGAGTTTGAAAAGCTGGAAGTGTCTGAGGGCTGCCATGCCAAACGTCTTATATCAGCAACAACACAAAATCTAAAAACAAGTACCTAATGATTTCTGTGTTTCCAATAAAGTAATGTAAAATATTTGCACAATTGTGGGCATTTTTACGGCTACTGTAATGAGTAAGGAGCAGGGAAGGAGTGGAGCGAGTTAGCTGAGAACTGGAGTTGAACTTTTTGCTATTTAAAGCAGATTAATTCTTGATTCTTAAGAGTAATCATTCTTTTTATACATAAAGATTAATATAAAAAATACATAAAACAATATTCTTTTTTGTATAAATTAGGGCCGGGACTTTAGCGCGTTAATCACGATCAATTAACGCCAGAAAATTAGCGCGTTACAAATAAAATGACGCATTT
>JAPMNZ010823988.1:0-12134 GCA_029875035.1 Pomatoschistus microps | reverse complement strand
AAAAACGTTGTTTGATGTGTTACTAGTTCCGTAGTGAAAGAGCTGTGCATTTTACATCGTTTTTCTTTAATTGGGAGGAAAGTCTGCGCCACTTGTCACTGAGGAATAACCTGTTGGAACGTGCTACTTTCTGCTGGAGTTTGGTTGATGATTGTCTTTGTCTTATTAAACATTTAAACCACTGCATGCAACAGGGTCTCCACAGAATCGCACTGCTCTCGACTTTCAACCCATTTGTGAAGATGGTTACAGATAAATACAGCTTTGATTTCCGCTCACAAAATCCTGAGCTCCGTTGTCTGTTATTTGCATCTATATTGTTTTTGGATGCTTTACAGATTTGGATGTAGATATTAATGTTTTTCAACTGCACACTTATCAAATGTGATAGTTTCTTATTACATCTCTTGTTGCTTTGGAGCTTTAAAATTAGTAATTCTCACTGCAAGCGCTTGTTCCCCTCCCCCAGCTAATAGCCAAATGTCTTAATGTGGTTAAGTACCGGCAGCTCTTGATTGCGGCTGTCATACTCTCTCTGCACAGAAGCTGCATAGAACAGCAGACTACAATGATGTTGTAGTCTACCAATCTTATCTCCTGCTGCGGCACTAGGGCTGTTGTGGCGGGGCGCCGACTGGGATGAGTAGCCCCAAACTACGGCGCACAGAGAGAGAGAGAGAAAGACGATTTATAGAAAGGAGAACGCAAAAGTGTGCTGGATATCAACAGGCAGCAGAGTCAGCAGAGAATATTTATACAGAATGAGATATGGCAGAGGAGACGCCGGGCGGGGCAGTGCTGCAATCTGTGCAGGTGTAGCAGTGGATAGAGAGCTCACCTGGCCTGGTGCCATCATCTGCCACACTCACCCACAGTGGCCTGTTACACATCTGCTCTGCCCGCCGCACACGCTGTGTTCTTCTGTTCATGATGCAGGCGCTTCTGTATCTGATGTCTGTTGGGCACATGTGTGGTTAGTGCATCTACCCATGTACCTGAGTGTTTCACATTTGGTCAAATACCTTCATATTTGCTCATTGCTGTGTGTCTGAGCCCGATGGTGTGAGGAATATCCCAGCATGCCTCAGTGGCCTGCAGCTTGCTCCAGTTGAACCTGAGGGAGGAGGGCGGCAGTGTGGCTGACAATGACTTGTCACCATCTGTAAAACAGCCATAAACAGACTGCAGTGCTCACATGCACACAGCCTTGTACAGCCGCTGCAGCTGAATGTGCATGTGCCCAGAGGCAAAGAGCCTCCAGAGATCTGCTGCTGGTTGAATTATCATAATGTTTATGCAGCCTGAGCTCTGTAGCCACAACTCCTTACATGATGTAGGTGTTGGGCATGAGTAACACACTGCTATGCGTGCAGACTGTAATCTCCTCCTCTGACACTGCCCGGTTAATTGAGCCATCATGTCAAAGAGATAGATGGAAGTGGGATTTATGAGAAAAAGAGCAGCAGAAAAGATTGGGTCTCCACTGAAAAAAATAACAGAAAAGGCTGGGGGAGGAGACTTCCATGAAGCCGATATTAGTTAAGGACTAGATAGTGGACATCCTTTGAAAGCAAGACTCCTTTGCATCCCTTCAACCAGCTTCAATGCAGTGATATTGAAGGCAGGGATTGAAGGATCAAGTGGGATTGGAAAAAGGCCAAGGTCGCAGTGAATGATGGTCTGTGGAGGATCCATTGAAACCTGGAGGCAAAGTAATTAAAGATATAAATAATTGCACTGTTGCAATCAGGAAAACAGCAAGGGGCAGAAATGAGGCCAAGGTGAGTGTGGGGAAGGGGGAATTCAGGCCTTTAAAGTTTAAGTCCAAAAGTCCATTGGCTTTTTGTGATTGTTGATGAGCATGCAGGATTGTATTTGTTTTTCTCTTTTGTCTTGTGATTACTATGCTATACTTATTCTTTTTTCGAAATCTAAATTTATAAATGTAATTTTAGACAGAACAACGATTCACTGTTGCATTGTTCCTACTATGCTTCTCCAACACCTTCAGGTTGGATATTGTTGCTTTATGTATTCATTAGGAGCAGATGATAACATGGGTGGCAGGAATTGGCAGTGTTCCAGCTGCCCTCGGCCCTGCAGCTGAAGTGAAGCACTGGTGTTGTGTAGGAGGAGAGCAAGAGTATGTTTTCCTGCTGCCTGTTAGCAGCTCCAGCAGAGTGGTCCAGCACTGGCCTCTTGCTCCGCGCCACTTGTTATGGCCCCAGGCTGCATTTACTTGTATTTCTACAAAAAGAAAAAAAGATTTACAAATACATGTCATTGCAAAATCCACAAAAAGCTCTCACACACTGTTGCACTGCACCAAAATAAGTGATTCTCAAATGTTGCTTCGCTGGCCTCATTACTTAAGCATCTGCACTGATCAAAGCGCTGCACTTGTCACTTCATGGTGATTCAGCCATTATTGCACAGACTGGGTTAGACAAGGGTTAAGGGAACTCAGAACGAAGAGTCAACAACTGTTTCATCTGTGCTTTTCTTGGTGTCCCCCTCAGAGAGCATCAGTTGTAATTTCCAACATTCAAAGGCTGGTATTCTTGTGGGTGAATCTCTGGAGTTTTCCAAAAGTCTCTGGCTGTGTTTGTGTGCTGTCAAGAAGAGGAGATTCCCCTCCCTCTCTGTGGCTACGTCTCGGGGGTTGTTTGAATTTGGGATGAATTTGAGCAGATGGGAGGATGGGAGAGTGCGCCTGCTGGGTGTCAAGGGCTGGGGGATCGTGGAGACATGCTGTCAGAGTTTGGTGAGGAATACATTGAGGTGATTTAAGGAGCTAAGGGTCAGGTGGATTGACAAGGCAGCCACGGATAACTGATTATAAAGAAAAGGGGAGGGAGCAGACGGCGATAGCGGGGAAAGCCAAAAAATATACAGAAGGAACCAGCTTTCAACTGGTGGGTCCAAATACAGCATCTATGTTCCCACTGTGAAATCAGTAAGTATGTTTTGTTAGTGGATCTTGAAGTTATCCAAAACTATAAGAATACTATGCACTTGCTACTACCCTAGGCCAGCTGTGGCACATTAGTGAGCTGTTGATTGGATTTCTGAATGTAATTTTAAACAAAAAAGTCTTACTAAATGTGGGGTGAACAATATATCCAATACTCTATTACTATGCCATTATTATCCAAAATCCAACATTGAACAAGTTTCTTCATAATGTAATGAATAATATATCTCTATTAATAATAACAATGTTGTATGTATTGCTATTGCTAAAAGTTTTCGAGGACAGGCCAATATACATATACTTTTTTCTCATGGCCTGGTCCGGTATCTCCCTGCTCAGTTCTCATATCAGTATTCCTGCAGCAGTGGACAGACAGTCTTAATCAGAATAATGATAGAACCTCCTTCAATTGGCCTTTCCGGAAATAAGCTCTTAGACAAAGTGCAATAAATCCAACGCAATTATACTATTGAACCTGTGATGGAAAACTGGGCCACAAATAGAGGCGTCACATATGGAAATGAATTTAATTTGGGGAAAGTGAATTACCTTATTACAGTGTTCAATAGTGATGCATGAGAGAGAGAGGAAAGATTGCAGAGCTCCCCAGGGCAGTAAATATGATTTTGGTGGTTACAATTACAAAACTGGAATAGCCCTCTGTGGATATTGCTTCAGTCAAGCAGATATATTAATAATTATAGTGAAACTAATATGTCTCAAAATGGATTACAATGTGTTCCAAAGACAAAGACAAATATGAAGTGATTTGGATTTTTGTCTCTGTCAATCTCAATGACATTCCCTTTGGAGTCCAAGAGCTCCAAGGCACAATATGGTTAAAACCAATAAAACTAACCGCATGATATCTTGAATATAAATGAGATACCAAACCAGTGACTGACCTTCCTTTGCCTTGATGATGCGTTTTTTCCTCTGTGCTTTGAGAAATAATGTCTTTGTCCCGGAATTTACTGAAACCCCCTTTTTACATTTGCTCTCTCATGAAAGCAGTCCGGTCAATCGCTTCCTTGTGCTTATTTTCGCATTATAATTGGGTTAAACTGACCCTCTGTTCAGTGTGTTGGCCCAATATAATACATCCATGGTTAGACCACTGTTGAACGTTCACAAATGCCGCTTTGACGGACGCTCTTATCCGCCCGCAGCGGCCTCAAACCGGGGCATTACATTATTTTATTTGAGCAAAAAATAAGTTCTTTCTCCGATACCCACATTTTCATGGTAAGTCCACAGTACGATGAATGAACTATGTGAAATATTGTTTACGTGCTTTAGACGAAGCTGTACGGATGTTGAGCTAGCGACACGTGTTTTGACAGATTAATATCATTCATAGCCTAATTTGTTTAAACAAAATAGTAATGGTAATCGTAGAAAACGTTTCCCAAAAAGGGGGAAAAACAGCACAGCAAACAAGTAGCTAGCGCTAGCTGTTGACTATCAGATTTTTAGCCAACGGAAGAAATTTAATTTCGTTTGTTATTATGGCTGATATTATATTAATTTATTTTGGGACAAAATAAAATATAGTCATAGCATAAGAACTTACAAGTTGTGACCATTTTGACTTCGTGGTCAAATGCCAGTGAAGCCTTCTGTCTTGTCCTACTTTGTGTCTTCTCAAGATTTTTCCACAGCCACAACGTTGTTTTTATTGACAAAATACTTTGTTTTTGTGTTGTGACTTTGTTGGACTTAACGGGAGATTGTCAAGCTTTATGTTCTTTCCCCCAGGTAAAAACAAAAACAAAACATTTCCATGCAAAGTAGAATGTTTCCGACCCTCACCCATGCCCTCACCCTGCACACTTTATGGTTCCAGTCAAGGGAAGTTGCCACTGCATTTGATTCATTCAGCCACTGTGTCATCAAGGCATTTCTATTGTTTCTTCCTTTCTGTCCAGTGTCCACTGCCTATTAGTAGGAGTTGACTGCATGGCAAAACTATGACTGAAATATTCCTAATCTGCTCCTATAATCTGCTTGTTTAAGCCATTACATTAACCCTATCACCACTTCTACAGACTGAGAGAGTGTTATGTCATAGCCCCATTGTCCTCTGGCGTCAATAACATTATACACCAGGCACACATTAGAGCGACATGACAGCATTGGTTTACTAATTATTGATCACTTGCTGCATTTTTAATGAAACTTTGGAGTGTGATGTATCTCTTACAGGCAATACTTGAAATAACAATATACTGTTTTTGTTATATCAAGCCATTCTGCCCTCTCTAAAATCCTTCTATTCCATGCATTTCAAAATTGATTTATTTGTTTTTCTTCTGCTCCTCTGGTCTTTGTCTTTACATTAGCCTACCGCTTTCAATACAACTCATTCATATTTAATAGAACATAAAAGTGCATATGATACCATGATCTTATGTAAAGAATCATGATTTTATAATGGTTTGAAGTAATGATTTCTGTATAATAACTTTGAAGTTGCAGATTATTCTTTGCCAATAGTTATGGTTTAACTTATGTTGGTTGCTTAAGCTCTTGTCGAGAGCAACATTATCCAATACATGAAGTTAATATTTACAAATGGCTTTCACTGCATTGGCTTCCTGTGGTGTTTTCTTTTCAGTGTTGGAACTTTTTTTGTAGACAACAGTGGTTATAGACGTCTCTCAGACAGTGTCAATAGAAATCCATGGAGTCATATGAAAATTGGCACTTTGTATTGAGTTCTGTCACGAAACAGACTTCTTTCCATTGAGCGTAATTTTGTTCACTCTGTGGTTTAGTATTAAATCTATGTTATCGCCCTGTTGGAGTATGTAGAGTTAAGTGTATCGACTCTTTCATTTGGCCTTTCTCCACTCTATTCTCCCACTTCATTTGTATCAGCCATAACTGAGATAGATGAAGCTATCCACTCATACACATTTGTACTCCGCACTAAGGTATTGTGGGTAAACAACAGCTACTGTCTGTTGACGATGCACTAATGTTGTGACTGTAGTTCCTAGACGTCTTATCTGCTGTGTCAGCCATGATATATTCATTAGTGTTGGATTACACAGTAGTGGGACGGGATCAGGTTGTGAGTGGGTGAGTAATCCCCATATATTGGCCCAATTTAAATGTACTGACTGTGCCATCCTATTACACACTACGCCCTCCAAGAAGACACAGGAGCAGACTGGGGGGCCAGACACGGTGATGCAAGTCAAAAAGCAAAAAAGAGAAGCATGAGAACCAATTGATTTTAAGCGGCGGGGAGGAGAAAGAGGAAATGTCAAGTGGTTGCAAAATGTCAGTGAGAACTGCAGAGCTAGATTAAAACTCTTTAGAGTTTATTATATACAGTATTAGGTGTGGCCTTCAATGTCTGTCTAATCAGACTCTGCCCTGGAGCAAACGATGAAAACTCTATAACTCTATAATCTCTGATATCTCTTCAAGTCTTCAAGTGGAGCTGTTGTACCTGCTTTTGTATCTTGAATAATATATTTCATGTACAAGAGCATTTCAAACACAAAACCATTCTGAAGAAATCAGACCAGTCTTGTCTGAAAGAAAAAGCATTTGATGAAGGCATTGTGGCCAAAAGTCTTATAAATAAATAATTGCCATCTGTAACTTGAGATTTCAATGTTTTCTTTGAACTTTGTAAATATTTCCTGCATTTGCACCTCCAAAAGAGTCTCTTGGTGTGTGTTACTCTGTTCTTCTAATCAACATCAGACCACAACATGTCTTGAAAAAAAGATCTCTGTGAGTTAATAAGTGACGCTTAAGGATGAGAGCTGATTGGCCGAGAAATCTGGTCCACTCTGATCTAAAAGCAAAGATAGTGATAAGTATCTTTTGAGGTTAGGAACTTGAGACTTAATGAATGTATTTTATTCATTTTGGGGTTTATTTTGTTTTAAAACTACCCTAGATTACAATATGTATTCTCATTTAATGTAAATTCAGTCACCATCAGCAATCTGCTTCAATGCCCTTCCTGAAAATGCTGTATGTTCAATGTTACACAGGGAGACTTGTATTATGTCTATGCATAATATTATGTGCTCAAAATTGTGCGTTCATTCAATTTCAATTCCATTTCAATTAACTGAGAAACACTTCAGTAACGCTCGTAAGCTCTGTTATTAGCATGAAAGTGGTCCAGGACCAGTGTGGTGTCTGATATAGTTAGATCTCTTACATTATCCTCATTATTGGACTCAAACAGCTCTGTTTTTCCTGGCACTGTGCTTTGTGTGCGCCTTCTGCCGGCTGTATTTTGGGAAGCCTCTCATCTCATTTGGCTGATAATTTGCAAAGCCTGCAGTCCCTAAAGTGTAAAGTTATATAAGTGTGTTGTGGTGTTTTGTGTAATGTTTATGACCTACATTGCTCGCTGCTCGTCACACTGTGGAGTTTTTCCAGCCTGAATATATTTGTCATTCTTGTTCACTGTCTACCTAGGACTGATGCTGTCTCTCCAGAAGTGTCCTTGTTTAGCTTCCTGCCGATCTGGACTTTCATAATGGGCCTGGTGCTAGAGTTGTTGCCGTTTGCTCTCTGAATTGATCAGGACTAATTGGGCATGGCACTACACTGGGTCTCACGCGGTGCACAGTTGGCAATAATGAGACTCTATATTTAGTTTTAAAATGGTCTGTTGACATCACCGATCATGCTTTTCCTCCTCTACATGAAGCGCTTTTCTATGTTCGGGCCCTAACACGTGCGTGTCGCTATATTTTTTGATGTTGTGGTTTTCCTTGGATCATTGGTTGAGATATCGCATATGTCGGGGAAGCGGAGAGGAGAGGCTTATTAATGCTACACACAGATAAAAGATATAATCCCAAGAGAGACGACATCATGAGCAACATGCAGGAAGAGTGCGTTTATTAAGGGCTGCAGATGTCACGCAGCGAGACGGAGAATAAGTCACACTTAGATAAAGGGGAGAAGGCACAGACATTTGTTAACGAACATAATGAGGTAATTATAGCAGATTCGTCCTGTTGGCCTCATGTACAAGGGCGGGGCTGAGGAGGCCTGTGTTGTGTAGTTAGATTTCATCATCTGACACCAGACATTATTATTCAGATTCTTATTAAGTAAAGTAAGAACGCTATATTTCACAGAGTAATGTCACAAATAGTGCTTTACAGTTTGGAGTAAAGACAGAATGCAGTGGTGACAATTTAATGTATTGTTCAATAACAAATTAACAAATGACATGCTGTTGGGCAAAGGAAACACTTTTAAACCTTATTGTGTGAACACTGCTGGAAACCAAATTCTTTTACGGACTGAAGATTGGCAATAAACCTCTAAAAGCCGCAAGCATATCATTGACCACTTCTAGACATTTGAGAGAACTGCAGCTTTGAATCATTTGAATGTGTTATTCGTCTTGCATCTTTATAATGCAATGGTAAAATTAGAACATGGAAAGATTAGATTTTGATTTCAAAACCCTTGGCATTCAAATCTAATTTTTGATTTAATGCTTTTTAACACTCTATAACTTCAGATAAAACACCTCCATATAAACCATTATTTTATAGCTGCTTTTATCAGTGCTTCTGTTGAGCAGTGCGTTGCCTGGGGCGATCCAACAGGAAGTGTGTAAGTGCCAGTGTGAGCGGGTGGCTTGATAAAGATAAGGTCAGTACTGATATTGCCTGCTCAGGGTATAATGTCACAATGGCGCTGGATCACATATTTACAGTACACACATGCCACACCTGCGTCTCCCGCTTCTGTCACTAAAACACTAATTACATCCGCGTCAAGACACAATGAACTGCTTAGTGCGCGAATAGCATCATCATCTCTGTGTGTGCCAGGTCGTACAGCGTTTATACATGCTCATAACTCTACATCTTTAAAGTCCCTGCTGCTACCATCTCCTCTTCACCTTTCTCCTCTCCTCCATCCGCTGGCTTAGACACCTCGTGGTTTATTTATGACCCATAAGTTATGCCGCTAGACCCAGACAGAGGCTCAAAAGGGGACAATAATCCAGCAGTAAATGTCTGTACAGGCCTGTCCACATACCTGTACTTGATCTAGATCTACTAATGCATACTACAACTGGTAACAAAACCATTTAGAGTAGTTGTGAAAAAAACAGATAAACACACAAGGATTTAAGAGAATTTTGATATATTTACGTTTACGAATATACACGTATTTGACCCATCCTGTAAAGCCACTAGGGCCTCTGTCCTAGGAGGAACCTAGCTGGAGGATTTTACCTATTTTTCATGATTTTAGTGGTAGGGGACACCGGGGCTTCCAGAGGAAATTTAGGCAGACACAGGGAGAACATGCAAACTCCACACATAAATGTCCCTCCTGGAGGTAAAAGTGAATCCAGGACTAACCCACTCCCTAGCTTATTGCCCAAAACAGTGGATTTTTTATTCATCACTGTGGTGTTGAGTATCAGGTCTATTCATTAGTATCAATTTTAGTATTGTGAAAAAAAAAACTATTTTGAACAGAGAGAAATGGTCTTAAGCGATTGCTGTAATTCTTACACTGTGTGTGTTTGGCCCGTAGTTGGCACAGGCTGCTGACATGCTGTCTGGGTGTCCTATATAAGAACAAGCGTCATCAGCAGGTTCAGAGCCAGGCTATCATGGATGAAGATGATGTAGATATGAGCCCCTGAGGACACAGGATATTTTGGTCCAACTTTATTTCAAATACAACAATGATTAAAAAAAAAAAGAAATCAAACGCTTAATAGCTGCTACACTCCGTCAGCTACTGGTGGTTAGAGATATGATTTCTAGGATTTGCAATTCTACATTCCTTGTAAAATGTGACATTTTCTTTAATAGTGACTCATAAGACGTAAACATCAGACCCTTTGTTTCTTCTTGTTTGTATTGCAAATATATATTTTAACCCCCATTGGCCTTTCTCTACGAAATCATCATCAGACGCTTCTGTAGCCTCAGGAAAAGGGCATTGCGACTTCAGCCTGGCCTCGACCACCGCCTACTCTCAGCGGGTCTGAAGAGCCGTTTCTGTCATCTTCTATCATAACCAAAGAGATACAGTGGAGGGATAGTGTTGTAAAGCTCTCACTGCAGCTGTACCCCAAAGGAAGAGTGGGCAAAACGAATTATTCAGCTTGAGAGGGGAGTAGTGATGAAACGTTTTAGTATAAACAGTAAACATCTTGCAGAGATTAACTGCACTCTACAAAACTTTTTGTTAAACTACAAAAAAAACACTTTCATTATAATGATAAAAAACATATATATATCTACTATAATATAATCTAGAGATAAGTTCTATCCTTGTGAAAAGCAACATTTACAATAGTTATATGAAAGCAGCCACCCGTGATCCCAATACTCACCAAATTTAGTCATATACAGACATTTAGAGATTGAGTTGACATTAGTTGTAGATCCGTTTGAAGGATGCACACAGATGTAGTCATGGTCACTCTTTTCATATTCCTGGAAATTGTGCGGTGTTCTGGTAAAATGTCACGTCCTTGATGTATTTTCACAGCGACACAGTGCCTGGCGTCTGCGGCTGTGTGCCTCTGATAACACTGCAGCTTTTGATGGGAGTCTTGCCCCTCTCTGCTGGAGCACGCTGGCCTGTCGGACCGGCCAAGATCGTTGCTGCTGACTCTATTGGTAATGATTGGATTTAGTTACTGAGCTGAAATGGTTTACAGATGATAATGATAACAGATGTGGGGGGACTATTTCAGCCACTTAGGGCCATAGGAACGTATCGATGCCACAGCAGTCGGCAAATTTCCCTCAAGACTCAAGTGTCTCATTTACAGGCTCTATAGAGAGTTGGGGGCACTGGTTTGAGCGCTATCCGTAAATACATTAAATATGATTCATTCTTCATTGTAACATTAAGGACATAAAACAGACATCGTTCTGGCCAGATGGATGATAGTGAGTCATGCCACCCTGACTTTTAGGGAGGCTGAAGTTTTGGTTAAGGATAAATGCTTAGTGAATTAAGTTAGAGATTCCAAATTAGCTGGCGCATTGCATCTGCAATGAGTTATCAGGGTTTTAGTTCATGGGGGAAATGATGGATGACAAGGACTGGACTGAGTGCTGGCTTTGTAAGTAGTGTTTGCTTGAAGAGGCCGATAAGAGCCAGGCTCCAAGATGGAATGAACCCCTAGTTTTTGGTAAAAATTTGTCCATGACACATTTGCCCCAAAAATTGGCTTCATAGAGCTAGTGGGGTGTTCACACCCACAGTTGATACAGAAATACATAGTTTTAATTTTCATCCATCGAATGACCTAATTAGGGGAAAAGTACCTTATTAAAGGAGCTATACCCGTTTCTACAGGTTTTTTATTCACTTTGAATGTTTGGCACCGCCCACAACTCGCTCACAGGCTTCTCATTTCCCCTACGCTCTCATCTCACGAAGCTAGTTTTTATTTGCGATCTATATGCAAACATTAGCATTAGCGCAACTTCTTGTAAGCTGTACAACAATCCCGGATGAAATGGTACAAAAGCAACACACTGCTAACATAATACATAACTGAAAGATTACAGCTAGTTCCGCGTCCGAATGAAGTCCGAGCATAGATAGACCGAGGCAATCCCGCTCCAGCAGGTCTCTCCAGAGGATACGATGTAAGCTAGCTATGTTCACCCGGGCTTGAATTCTTCTTTGATCAGTTTTTCGCGTCTCACTGTTGCGTCGTTTGGGCCAATTGTGCTAACGTGCTTCTGTGTTTAGCAGCGTTGTAGAGGCCAGAGGACGCAGCCTCGTTCTGTGATTGGAGCAGAGCGGGCGTCACGCTAAGTCTCTGCTCAGCACTTTTTACGGCCTGAATTCCACAAGCTGAATCAATGAGCAAAAGTTTTCAATTAAATTACGGATTTTAATACAACTTGTATGTAGTAATATGCATTTTTATGAACTCATTCAAAATTAAATCGGGTATAGCTTTTTTAAGTTTGTCAAAAGGCATATGTATTTGTTCTTTTTATTTGCCCTTCAAGAAGTCATTACATAAGACAGTTCTTTCTGTGCTAAAAAGGAAATAGCAAGGAGACTTTGGGAGAAGAGTGGAAAGTTTTTCTTTTTGTCTAGAAATCTGAACCAGCGGGGCACGGGAGAGAGCCTGACATATAAAAGGCAGAGAGAAGGCAGACTT
>JAPMNZ010823915.1:0-15942 GCA_029875035.1 Pomatoschistus microps | reverse complement strand
ATATAAACTTAATTACTGAGCCACAAGAATTGGACTGTGTGATTGATTTATGACCTTGATTTGGCTGAAGTAGTTGATGTACCATCAGGAGGCTGGAGCAGACTATTCTTGAAGATGTGTCCTTGGGTCTGATGCTAATTAAATTTATTTTATATGAATTCTTGGTGGAGTTTTCTGGGTGCACTGCTTTTCTTCAAACCTAAAATGTGTTAATGCGGTGATACTCATAATGAACCTGATTTCTATGGTAAAAATGCAAGACACTGACTGTATTATGGATTAAAATGAGTTAAAGGACATTGTGGAGCTCTGAATGACCTGCAAGAATTACTAAAGCCTTAGTGGCATTAAATATTCTGATGGAAGTTCTGGCAGATTTGCTTAACTCTCTTAGCACGTTATTCTAAAGAACGAATTTGAATTCAGTCTGGCTATTGTTGAAAATGATTTGACTCCCCCATTAACTGAGAAAATGAAGAAACACTGTATCTTGATGGGTTTAACTCCTGTCCAAGTGTCCTAGTACTTTGACAGTAAATTGCAAATATGGTATGGAAAAATAGGTTGCTTGAAAGAATGAACCTTGACAAATATCATCTATAACATTAAAATAGCTCTTATTGTTATTACGTCCAGTGAGATTAAGTTCATCTCATCCCATGCAAGTGTGACAGGTGCCTCAATAGGCTGATGCCAGTAGCAAGCCCAGCAGATTAACAGGGCACTGATATCATTATTTCCGCCTATCAGGGATTCAGCAGGGAAGCAATTGTCATTTCTAGGCTTATTAGACCACACTCATAGGAGAGAAATCCCAGTGATAAAGCTGCCTGCATGTGACAGCCGGCCATTCTCTGCGCAAGTATACTCTTTCACACTGACCGAACGCCCGAGTCTGTGTAATCCTGTCTAATGGAGGGTAACTCAAAATACATAAAGGTCTCTATCAACCACCATAACAATCCCACATTTGCATTTTAAGGTAAGAGCTAAATCAAAGACAAAACATTTATGATTGAAGAGTGCATCTGAGACGGCAATCACGAATTCAAGCGCACGCATAGCCACATTCACATGGAGAGCGTTTTAAAATTGTGTGGAGAAGTGGAGCAGCAATCTTGAGGGTGGCAGGCAGGCGCACTTGGCAATTGGAGACATCTGCCTCTACAGCTTGGGCAGCCTGTGCCAATGGCGGCCCCTGGAGAGGGTCCTGTTCCCAGCACACTAAAGCCCAGAAGTGTTTGTCGAGCCTAATAAATATTGCACGGCGCTTCCTCTTAATCTCATTAATGTTTGTGCATGTCTGTTGGTGGCCGTTGATATAAACAAGGGATGAGCGTTAAGTCCTTTAAAAAAGACAACAGTCATCGACGCCACCAGCCTTCTCCCGAGATAGAACACTTTTAAGCCACTGAGACATAAACAACTGCAGGCATAAAAGTACTACGCATCCATTGGCTAAAAACACATTCTTTTATGACTACGCTCTGCAGATTCATTCATGATGCTGTGTGCTGTCATATTCTGGCCTGATGAAGATATCTGTTGTAGTGTTTGGAAACATGTCACCTTAATTATGCCTAATTTGTAGACCAAATAGCTGCTTATCACTGCCTCTGTCTGACAGCTCAATAATCTCCAGCCGGCCTGTGTGCGCACCGAGGGAGCAAGAGCGTGACCAGGACCTTAAAATGATTTGTGTGTTCTGGTGTCATGGTTTAACAGTTTTATACAGTGATAAGTATCATGTTATTAGGGAGTTACATATTTGACTTTATTTTTCTCAAAGGGAGACACATTGTGACCGATTATATTACAATAATGGCATTAATCAGGGTCTCCAGGGAGGAGGAACCTAATTTGCATTGCAGCAGCTGACAGTTTTTGTATCTTTTTATGCAGAGTAGACTCGTAAGCTGGCATAAGCTGCAGTAAAGGTTACCTTGTAAGAAAATAGAAGCAAAGTGAAGGGTTTGGGGGGCTTATTTTTCAAACCACAAAATGTCACTATTTATCTATGTGTGAGGACACATAGTCAAGGGGTCTGGTTATTGCTTGGAATATCATTTAACTTTGTAATTTCCATTCCTTCTGTCAACTAGAGCTGTGCATGACCATTTGCGTGTATTCATGTTTTTCATATGCTTCATACTCATGGCAGTGAGAAGGCCCTTTAGTGAAATCTGATCTTACTTATACCTGCTACAATTATCATTAAGCCCCCGATAGAACTGCTCCACTCCAGAGACGCCTAAAAGCTGCTGTGGTCCCACACATAATATTGTATTAAATAGGACCAAAAAAATCAATACACAATGCAAATGAAAAGCAGAGGAGTAGGATCCACTCAGTATGCATATTTTCTGTCAAGTACACTTTGTGACCCACTGAACGCTGTTCGCAGTGGAACTCAGTACTTCTGAAAATTACTGATGATCTCTTGTTATGAGCCTCTATCTGGACGGCTGGCACTATGTGTGATATGCTTGTCTAGCAGTGCAGACTAAAAACCATGCTTCCCTCACTGAATTAAAGAGTGTGTCCATGAACTGAAGAGAATGTGCTGCTTGTGTCCTTTTTGTACACAGTAAATGGAAATGCTGATAAATACCTCCTCCCATGAAGCACTTGTTTTGTGTTGGCTGTGTACGGCACACAACAGCACAAGAGAGCTAATTATGAGGAGGATGAGCTGGGCTAAGGAGCAGGGTGGGCAGCTACTTATTCTGCTGCTTTTCTTTCTATTGTATAGAGATATTATTGCTGCGATGTAAACATAGTTGTGTGTGTTTGCATGGAGGGTGTATAGTGCATGGGAAAGCGCTCAAGCAACAGCAATGGTCTGAATGAATACATGCGCCGGTAGTGGAAACAGATAAGTGCTTATCATATACTTGTAGCCAGGAGGTCATGTCCAATATAGCCCAGCAATTCCTTCTTGCCCACTTCCCTGGATGAATTTGCAAACAGGTATTGTGCACGCTCCTATTGTCAACAGGAAAAGCCCTGGTGGTTTAATTCCTTCAGAACCCACCTTCACTCTCATTCTCAGTGATTTTTTGTGTCGGTCTTGTAGATCCTATGAACAGTAGAATAAACAGATAGATTACCCTAATGTAAATCAAAGTCTTGTGTGCTTGATCGGTTTTTCTATTCTTTCTTTGTATTATGTGTAACATGATCAGACATTTTCTTGTTGTGCACTACTTGTACATTTGTTTTAGGTAAATGGTTATGAAGTGAACTCATTATTGAAAGGTCAGACTACATGAATAAATGCATAAAAGATGGTATGTGCATCAGCGTCAGAGAGGGTCAGACCTCAGGACGCTGACACCGCCTCCCTGTCTGTCACTAGTTGGCCAATTGTCTGTGTCATGCACTTCACTGATTATGCCCCTTGCCCAGGCTGCAGTGTCTGTACTCCACAGGGGAAGGGCCGAAAAAGCAGGAATTTATGAATTGTAGTTAAAAAATAATGATGTTGGAATTCCTGTTATTCCCCCTGGAGTTTTGGTTCATGGCCTGTTGATTCTTTTGACCCATGTCACTCAGTATGGCATACTATATTTCATCACTCGCCTATCAAAGTGACAATTATAATCATTTCTATTATATAGTCGTTGCTGATGGACAGATGGAAGATGGACTGTGACGAAGGAGCTGCTGTTAGGTTACTTACACAGCTCAGATTATTGTGCAGTCACCTCTGTGGCCCTTGAAGAGTCACATCCTGCCCTGGTGGCCAGAGAACACTCTGTGTCTGTATGGATGTTGTCACCCCCTTCTTGTTTTCATACAATGAGGGGGTTTAAGCTGCCACACTAGATGTGTAAAACCCTTCCCTGTCTGATTGGGCAAGGGCAGAGACCACCAGCGCACTTGGCCCCTTTGCCCTGCGATGCACCAAACACAAAAGTGTATTCAAAATCTCCACACTTTTTGTTCCTCCACTTGGATGTAGCAGCAGCAATGCGCCAAAGTCGTCCTGCTTGTGCTCTGCTGTACATCTATCATGTGACCATTCAAGCATCAAAAGACCCCCTGAGGCCCCAAGTCTGAACTTTGAAAATTCATTTGTTCTTGGTTTTATTTTAAGCCCAGTTATTGCAGGCTTCTATAAGACAAGCTTCCCCACAAGTCTGCTTTAAACTGTATCAATATAAAAGTTTTAGATTCCTATTGATTTGTAATTGTCTCTAACTGCTTGGCCTGCCAGTCTAGTCACCATGACTCTGCTGTGCATGTCCTGCAGCAGATTCAGGCTTTGTTAGCTAGTATTAATAGGATTAAAATGGGTTACCAGCTCAATCACTGTGGGCTTCCACCATCACTAAACAGAGGCATCTCATGGGGGTCGGCATTGTGGCCGTGTCTGTCCTGCTCTCGCAGCCCCCCAATCGAAGAAACCTCAGGCCTAAAGGGGGTGGCAAAGGTTTGGCCCCTCGGAAAATCCTCCGGATTATGTCAGCACTCATTACAATGTACACAAAGAGCCCTGGATCAGTGGGAGCACAAACGGAGCAGTTAAGTCAGATAGTGAGGGCCATGGGATTCTGCGCTTCCAGCCTGACATTGATTAGCCTTTGTGCTCCATATTCAGGCCACAGCCGCTGACACTGATAACGTCTCCTTCGAGCCCTGAAGCGCCAAGGGAACTGTAATAATTCTTCTGTTTTGTTGTTGCACATATGTCATTTGTTGGGAGGTAAACAAACTTGTTATGTAATGTAATTTAAACTGATCTTTGAAAGGTAGAAGCGTTATGATCATACTTATTAAAGCAACAATTGAGAAGATGAAGAATCTGTTGTGATGATGTGAGGTGTTTCTGCCCTTGATGACATGAAGCTGCATCTGAATGTCCAATGCAGAATTTGTACATGCCCCGAGTGTTCTATAAAGACAAAAAAAGACAAGCAGTCTAATTATACATATTTTCCTCAATATATAACATTCAGTAGTGCAATTCTGTGTCATTTGACCAACCACAGAATACATTATAATAATGATTCTAGTAACTAACACAGAAACATAGGTAGAACTGGTTAGTCCATCCCCTATTTAAGGCAAGAAATACAAGGGGCTGCTATTAGTGTTTTGCTCTTTTGAATAGGTACTCAGACGTGGGTGACACTCCCATCCACATATATTTTCATTGGTGATGAAGCCACACTTCAGTTCCACTGACACACTGTGGCTTGTGCACAAACACAGCCCTCGGTGCAATCATCGATGGTTGGAGTGTTGAGCAATGCCAAATAGCCGCATTTGCTGCAGCTAATTTTCATCTTCACCCATGCGTGATTGTCCACTAGCACTATATAATAATGTCAGTGAATATATTAGAAAATATATTACCATTTCTTTATGCATCATAATTCCAGCAACTGCACAAATGTTGCATTGCCTACAAATGATTGAGGGGATTTTGTTTCCATTTCTGCTGCATCAGGTCATAAAACAATATAGTGGGTTTGCTCATAGACTGCACAGTGGTTCTTGTTAAAGTAGATTCTCAGTCAAAATGACTCAAGTCCTTTAAGAATATTACAGCTATGTGTGTTTTCGCCCTACACATATCAGTTTACTCATTTATCTAGATTAAATCTTTAAATTACCCTAAAATTGCTTTTTTCAAGAATACACAGCATGTATATATTTCCTCTATCGTCCCCTGTCAGCATATTCATAAATGTTAGGAAAATTCGTATTTTAGCAATCCTCCAGATAGTCACAGCCCATTTCCATTGCTTTAAATAATGTCAATCTGGGCCAACCCTGGATGGAAGCCCCTGAGCCGGAAGGCACAATTTCTCCTTTGCTTTCAGTCTGATAATTTTAGAGCTATTGGCAACATGGGAATTTTCCCGCCTTATCACCGGGGCTCAGCAAAGTTTACTGCCACTAATCTGTAGCGGGATCACTCATTTAAGGACTCCATGATCACGTATTTTTTCATGCAATGACAGCTGTCTGCACGAAAGCATTAGCGATGCAGATTGACTGGTCGTCTAATAGGTTAATGTTTAACACGTGAAAATTAGGTTTAATCCCTAAGAGAAATAATCTAACATTTACAAATTCCTTGATCTGGGAATAGAGGCATAGCTTTTGCATAAATTAGGGGCTAAATGGATCAAAGAAAACTCACCATGCCCTAGAAGCAGCAGAAGCAGCGTTTGCGCTTATGACAGTGAGGAATGCACCTCTCTAATGCTGTGGGCAAACCAGGATGGCAATAACAGCATCATGACATGATCGGCTGCTTATTTATTCTTCTCCCACCTCACTGCTCACATAATGTCAGCCATCACATGTGCGCTGACATGCATAGCCCACTGTGGACACATGCACGTTTGAGAATAAATAGCCTTCACTGTGGAACCTGCAGAGAGGTAATAACTGGGCCGGTGTGAGCAGCCTCTGTCACAGCAGCTCTGTTTTCACTCTAATTGGAACTAAGTAGTGGACACATGTGGGAGCAAATATATGTGCCTATTCATATGCATGTGGTCAGGTTGGGATATATTTCTTATTCAAATCTAAATTGAATAGGGGTTGACTGAATCCTATCCAAATGTAGTACTAATGTTGGACTCTACCCTGCATCATGTCCTGTCATTACTATTAATAAGCTCCTGCGTGTGTACATCCGCAGGCCCGGCTGGAGACCGCACCGGCCGCTGGTCCAGAGCTGTGTGTGTCATTAGATGTGCAGCTGGCCATTAGACTTTTATGTGCTGTTGTTTTACTCCTCAGCGCATTGGGCCCCCATTGGTGCTTCTGCAATGTGGTGCTCTGACCACTACTTTGTTAAAGGACAAAAACATTTCCTCATTGTGTCTTATACAAGTGTGCACGAGTGAGGTCGAGACTGATTTCTCAAAGCAGGTAGTGTGTAATGAAAGGCACACTCTTAGCCTTCACCAATTGGCAATCGAGAGAGGAGAGAAGACTTCAGAAATAAGCAGTGTTTGGGGACGGGGGCGTCAAAACACACCAATTACTCTCCCCAGACAGTTCCCCACCCGAAAAGCATGCGCACTGAAATCAATGAGGACCCAAACTGAACAATCAGCCACAACTAGCTATCAACAATAGAGTGGAATATGCAAAAATGCCAATTAAATGTGTTAGCATACGTGCAGTTTTTCCCCTACAATATCCCAACATCTGTGGCATTAGCTGTGGCTCTCTTTATGTAAAATAGAGACAGCGAAATGAATACGCAATCTACCACTGTGTTTTCATCATTAGTGTGCTCCAACTCGTGGCTCGGCTGCCTCCCTAGCCGCCTGAGTGGGAAGCGAGAGGAACATTTGTGTGCCCTCGCTTGCCAAATTAATTCTTGTCTTGACATCTTAATTCTCAGTTCTTGTGTGTGGTCAAATCAGCCTACTATAGAAAAGCAATCAAGCAATTATTCCCAAATTATATTTGCCCAACACACACTGATTGGTTATTCTTTTCTTATTGAGTAAGCTCATTAATTCTGAGCAGCTTGCTTGTTATGCCTCTGCCATTACTCCTTTCGCCTCTCATCGCCTCTTTCTCTCTCCATGTCTGTCTCTCACCCCGTGCTCTTCATCATGCTCCCTCCTCCTTCTTTCTCTCTCCAACAGATGCACCCTATCTTCCAGTCCCAGCCTGCTGATGTTTTGGAGATGACATACACTACAAAAGCCCCATGATCTGTGGCATTGTCTATTCGGCCAATTACTATTCCCATCTCTGATTAACTTTGATGTGGAACCTAATGAGATAAGGCAGCTTATCAAGGCAGCAGCTGATAGCAGTCTCATTTATTCTGCTGGCTGGCACCACCAAGTAAGTGACAACAACTAATGAGGAGGAGTTTAGTATGGGAGCTCAGGTCTGAGGCAAGATGTGCAGTTCATCAGCGAGCGTCTCAAATGGCCTCGGTGTGGTGGCCGCGGGGCCGAGACACTCCACATTACAGCGCATTGAACAAGAGGATCTGACTTCCTCTCTCACACTCCTGCTTTTTGGCCTTAACAGCTCCTTTCCCATCTCCAGGCTCTAATGGTGCAGCTAATTGCTTAGGTTGTTTAGGTAGAATGCAGGAGTGAGCGTACTGAGCATCTTCCTTTTGCCTCATCTGCAAGAGGTGCAACCATCATTATCCTCTTATGCCATCATAGGTCGCTTTTCTTTTCTTTTCCGCACTTCATGTTAAATTTGTTCTGCTTGTTGTTAAAAAAAAAAAAAAACAGGGCAAACATTAACTTCAATTATTTGTTATTGGTTGACTCACTATTTGTTATTTCTAAATAAGAAATAGCTGTGAGTAAGAATATGCATTGTTAGAATATTTGTTAATCGATCCAAATCCATTCTTAGCCCCCTGTACTTTTCAAATAATAGCGAGAATTTCCAATTGGTGTCTAATGGAATGACAAAGTAAAAATAGCGCGGAGAGAATTGAACTGTGAAATCTCCAACATGGACTGTGTGCTAAAGAGGAAGAGAAAAGTGTGTGCCTTTTGATTTGAAGTATAAAAGTAAATAATATTTGTACATCTAACACATACTCGAAGTGAATGAGCAGCCCCTGAATGTGTTTCTATGAGCAAGTGGAGAGCTCTACAGACTTTAAAGCCGGAGCCCAATTAAGCCTCGCCTCATTGGGAGAGGGAGAGGAGCTGAAAGCTGAATACATAAGATAATGCAGCCGCACTGAAGCAGCCGGCACGCTCAGTGTAAAATTAGAGAGGGCACAAAAAATCTTGATAAAGAAGAGAAGAAAAAGCAGACATAGACAGTAGCGGGAGGGAAGTTCTATTGGGACTGTTCCCTTTGAAACTGTTTAACCGAATCCAGCTATTCATAGTCAAGACAATTAATAGTGTCTCTTTCTTGTTCATACAGCACTATAACGGGCAGAGGGGAAGAGGGAGAAGAGGATTCATTCTCCCGCCAAATTGTAGCCAATTTAAGGACAAAGCACTTCCCTCTACTTGCCCAGAATAGGAATCGCACTCATAAAAGAAGACTGACAGTCGACATCCAAATCTCATTCAAGGACACAATTTCCAAATGCTAATCATAATCTGCAGATGTTGGCCACTGATACATCTTATATTAATTTATTTATTTCCCAAGCATGCCTGCGCCCATTTCGACGGCCTGTGAAATCTGAAACAAAGACGGAAAATCCTCTCTTTTCTGTTGTTTTTGAACAGTGTGCGAGACTATCCACAACACGGACATCTGCACCATCTTCAGATAGGATGTGTTGGCCAACCGCACACACCCACTGCCAGACATTTGCATACACTGATGCTCAGTGAAGCCCGAGACCAGCCACACCAGCGCTTACACATTCCCATCTAGCATTTCTTCTTTTTTTTTACCTGTCTCTGGGTCACTTTAGAGTACCTCAGATGTGTCATCACACATTGGTTTCCATCTGAACCTCAGGGAAAAGAGAAATACTTGACAGAAAGATATATAAAAAGAGGCCACTCTGAATTTTTGACATTCTTTGCGCAGCTGCTTCAAAATGAGTACGGTGGAGAGGCAAGGCAATGCAACTCCAAGATGTGTTTTTGTTTATTTGCTGTGCCTTTTCTCCCTTTCCTTTGGCAGAGAGAGGAAGGCAAGCGCGAGGCCACACTCACTCATCCTTGTATAGAGGGACTCGGTGCAGGGCCGTGAAAAAGAAATAGACTTGGCTAAATGAATTCTGGGATCTGTTCTATTCAGCCCAAATGAAAAGGATAACCCCTCTTTTTTCTCTGTCGCTACCAAATGCAAGGTGAAACTCCGCACAGCTTGTCAATTAGATTGCATTAAATCTGTCGCTTCTTTTGAAAGGTAAATAAATGCATACTGTAGCCACTAACTAGTAATTAGATTTTATGGAATCAGGTCTGGTGTTGAATCCTCCCAGCTTTGTTTATCTGCGCCTTTAGATTAGAATTTTTCCCAGCTCGCCATTGTCACCATGTCTCCCTTTTCAGCTTTTCTGTTTATTTCGCAAGCTGGGGTTTTAATTTATGCAGAAGTCCTTTTATAAATCCGCACATAATTGTCCTTGATAGGTAATGAATTTAAAAACCTCAATTTTTATTACTGCCATTCAAAGGCAGTCTTTCTAAGATTCTATGGTAAATATGAATATGGCGGCACTGGAATGAGCGCATTGAGAACATGGCGACCTTAAGCTATCTCTAGTCTTGCAGCCCTGAGTCGCTCCTCATAGACTATATGCATTCTTCATCATTCACACGTCGCACGCTGCTCTGATGCTATTCACCCAATTCTGGACACAGTGGGGCTCGCACTCCACAACAAAAAGCAAGTGATTAAAGCGAAAGCAAGAAATTAGCATTCTTATAATACATCTAATATTTCATGGTGGCTTGGAAGTGCTGTAAAGATTCGGGTTGCTTTGAAGCTCCTCCTTAGACGTTTCCACACGACTGTTGCTACTGTTTTTGGCGAACTGGCGGTTCTTTGTTGACTGTCCTGCCGCTACCCCTCAATTAACAATCCTCCCAGCTGATAGCCTGCCAGGTTTGCCTTCAAAACAATCAGTGCTTGTGCCCCCTTCTCAGGCATGCCAGGCTAATCAAAGGCACGGGGAGACAAATGGAGACAAGCAGCTGTCCTCCACACACAGAATCGAGCACTTCCGGGGCCAATAAGTAACACCAAGGCACTGTCCTCAATCCTATTGTGTGTGCGTATAAAAGCTTTCAGTATTGAACAGGGCTTGATTGTTGGAGCAGCGACAGCCTTTCTAACCGAGCCACTTCCTGTACCTACAAATCACATCTCTACCTTCATTCATTTGCTTCACGCTGCTGAAGAAAAGGGGAAACTGTTCCGTTCTAAATGGGAAAAGAGGAAAAAAAAAAAAGAGTCCACTATCCACACCCACTCTTTTCCCAGTCAGACTCGGCACGTCTAGCCTTCAAAACACTCAAGATGCCACAGCAGTCTGCCTGGGGTCCGCATTTTAATATCCAGCGTACCAATTCATTAACATTCTTCTGCTGCTCACAAAAGAGACTGGAGAGGCTGTGACCCTGCAGTTCTCTCGATCAAGGTCAGTCACTAAGAAAATAAAATCTGAATTGCTTCCTGGCAAAGATTTGGGATCTTCCAGATTTTTCTTTACGTAAAAAGAAGAAAAATATGATTGTTCAACATTCACAATAAAACGGATGGATGAAGGGACTTGGAAATAAAAGGAACAAATTCTAAAGAATCAAATCTTATAATATAAAAAGTAAAACACTCTGGAACTATTATGTAGCCTAGCTCTCAACCACTGGAGTGATCGTTGAGATTTATCACACTATTTTTTTTCATATTTAGTTGAAGATATCATCATGCCGTGGACCCACAGTGAGATGAATTCTGTCGCACAAAAAAACATTCTCTCCAGAAACTTTACAACTGCACTGGAATTAAAAGAGCACAAAGGCAGAGAGCATAAATCTAGCTGAGCAGCCGATGATGCGATTGGGTGCTGTGACAAAGGGCGAGCATGTTGCTAACACGTTGCTTGTCAGCACAGGGACTATATGTGGGCAGACACAAAGCCTCATTAAAATACATACTGAGGGTGTACGGCTCTGGTGGGTGGGAGAGATGCTCCATCAAGATGTCGTTACTACAAGACCATCTCCTCCCAGTGGCATGTATCTCCCCTAACACTGTCCTCCCCCATGCCTGGGCCGCACAATGGCCAGCTCCTTTATAGCCTTCCTGGGCCCGTCCTTCCATTGCTGGTGAGGTCAGGGCCTAATCCTCCGGGAGTTCTCACATTGTGTTTTAGCGGACTAGGGTCAAACTGTTTCAAATGAGGGGGTTTAGTTAAACATCTATTAGGCAGGGCCCACTAAGACGGGGTGCGCTTGATTTATGTGCAAAGCTGTTGTGCTCAGCTGTGTCCCCCCAACACAGCCTTCACAACTCCTGCCTGTGTCACTAGCAACAAAACAGCCTCAGCCTGCATTGCTTTTAAATAGTACACCGTCCTAGCAGCCGCCTATGCCAATATTTTTTGTATTTACCGCACAAACTTTTGAAAAAAATCTCGTCGTCATGCTTGTCATCTTCTTTGCCACGGAGAGGCGCTGTATCCAGAAAGTGTGAGCATGGCCAAAAGAAGAGAATAGAAAAGTTGAAAGTGGAAGGGCTGTGCTGTCTGCAGTAGCATGTAGGCCAACTGCCCTGTTAGTGAGGCTGACATTCAAAGGCTGTCGGGACGCCAACAACAATCCCACAATCCCCCGCTGCGTCAAGACATTTCGCATGGCGGCTGAGCGCTTTGATACGGCTCTTGTGATCCTCGCTGGTGCAGCTTTGAGACACAGACACATGCACAGCAAAGAGCCTAGGACATCACCATTATATACCATTTGAACACCGAGGCTTTTTATTTATTCCAGAATCTTCCATTGTTATTGTTTCTGCAGAAGCCGTCTCTGTTTGAAATTTGGGTCTGGTTGGTTCACTTTTGGTCATTTTTTTTGTTTGTTAGTGCTATGCAAATGTACAACTTTACTCAAATGATGCTACTTTACCGGCCTCTGTATTTGCATTCAGAATAATTACCATACATTGTCATCTTCACCGCATACATTAATAACGTTTCATAATTGCAAAATATGACTCTCAAATGTAGTAATAGAGGTTGGTGGATTCTTTTATGTCGGAAAGCAAACATGCGCTCCTAATTACCGAGGTGCTATCAAGTCATTTTTCAGTGCAAGGATTACTCAATGGTAGGCTATTACTTCTCTCTCCCAGTGCACCAAATGCTTAAGATAATGACCAGTTGCTAATTGGTGCTTATACCTTATATCACTTTGTGCTGAATATAATTGCAGCTATTATGCAACTAAATAATGATTGGAATTAGCAGAAAACTATGCTCAGCGCAAATATGCAGTGTTTTTTTTTCCCAGGAAGAGGTCTTAGTGTCGCTTTGCCACCAGTTGATTTTTCATTAACTCGAGACTCCAGGGCAGAGGGATACTGGAAGGTGAAGCAACTACTCAAAACAGTATTCAAGTGAAAGCAATGTCATAATTACTATTCATATTTATAGAAGTCAATGTAAAACCACAAGCAAATCACAGTGTAATCAAAATAGTCAAATTAAATAGGCTTGAATGATTTATTATAAGAAAATATTACGCTTACAGTACAAACACGTTCTGGATATCATGGAATGCAGTTTAGTTTATATTTAAATACTTAAAGCTGGAATACCTAATGTTTTGTGTTCAAAAACAGATAAGACTCATACAAATCAAACCACATATTTATCTAATTGTTGTCTTTTTATCACTTTTCTGCCAAAAAAAACTAGCCTAAGGATGTGAAAACCAATATAACCAATTTGTTTTGAGCTAGGTATTGTTTAAATAACATTGAATTATTTTTGCTTCCTCTTCTTCTATTCCACTTATTACTTCTAAATGAAATATTAATTGTATTTGTTTCCAGTTGTACCACTGCTACAGCAACTATTTCCATTCAATTGTCCTCAAGGTCACCAGGTCCACAGCCCGGTAGTCTGACATATTTACTTGGTCCATTATATTCTTTTAGTACTATTTATGTATCTAAAAAGCGATAACAAACAACATCCATCTTTTATCCATTGGTATTATTCAGAAATTACGATAAATTATAAAGATAGTAAAAACATAATTTGAATATTTGGACCCGTGTATAAAATTCAAACATTGTCAGGCCAGTGCGATAACCTGTGTGCTCATGTGAACTGTGCTCTGTATTAGCCGTAATAAGTTCTCTGTAAGGTTGAGCAGGCAAAGTGCGGCCAATCACCACCATGTTACAACCACATAAACATATTTGGCCACAAAATACCAAAACCTACGCACACACACACACTTTCTTCTCCCAGAAGCTTAGCAGCCCATGAAAATCCCAGGAGCGCAACCTCACTAATAGACATAGAAAGCCCAAAAGCATCTCATCCCTGCAAACAAGTGGCAGTAAAGAGGCAAATTAATGACAAGTTGTTTGAGGGGCTTGCCCAGGAATAATTTCACTGCTGTCTCACCACCACTGAAGAATTGATTAGATCCCTGCTCAATCAAAGTGGCTGAATCAATAAAGAGCAAAGCAGGCGTGCTCCAGGCAATTTATTCACAGCATCACTCCGACCTGAGAGGCACCGGGGAACAGAGAGCCACAGATCATGTCTGACAGGTGAGGCTGCGCACGCTCCTTTGAAACTTCACATCACCAAAAGGCAGGTGTGGCTAGTTCAGTGGCTATTATACTGTTCACTTTTTGCATTATAATGTGGATAGAAACTTGCTAAGAGAAGCGTTCCAGTTTAGTTTTTGAACAGACTTGTAGTGTAAGAAAGTAAAGTAAGGAAGTGCCATAATGACTTGACTTGTGATTTGCCACCACAGCTACTGGAGGACTTAGTCAAGCTCGGCTGTGCACGCCTGTTTATTGTTGCCTGTCAGTTTATTGTCATGCAGGAAGCAGAGGAGGCATTAAAGGCAGATTTCGCCCTTATTTTAAAATGTGGTGTGGAAGATTAGAGCGCTTGCCAAACACCGTGGAAACACTTAATTGATTTCCTTTGGACTGTTTACCTCTACTGTAGCCCTCCTAGAGCCCACTCGCACACAAACACATAGAAACGCAGCGAGCGTACAACCCTGGCCCCATTGACGCCAACACAGGCCTGCCAAGAGCCTCATTAGTATTCACAGCAGTGGCATTTGCCAGCCTGAGCGTTGCCGTGGTGATGCTGCCCACACAAGTGATGATAAATGGTACTTTCAGCTCTTCTGCCTTCCACAGAGCCGAGCAGGGAGCTGAGGAGCTGCTGGCCAGGACCCAGCCCCAAAACGCGAGCAGCAAGGCCTCATCCGAAAACGGGCGAATGACGCATAACCGCACTAACTCTACTGCTCAGAGGCTCAGGGGAGCGGGGGATTGTGGGTAAGAGAGAGGGGCTGCTATGGACGCGGTGTGGATATGGAGAGAGATTTAGGTCCTAGTGTCCGTATGCGTGGAACAGAGGGAGGAGGGGACATGTTGGGAAGAAGTGTGTGCTTGAACTTGTTATTGTTGGCTGAAAAAAGTGATGTCAGCTTTAGTGTTTCTCAAGAGTGTTTTGTCCTTTGTGTTTTGCATTTGCACAATTATTTGATCTGAAAACACAGACGGAAAATATGTGTTGGAACATTTGCACAGTTTGTATGGCTGTTGTTCAGGGAGAAAACTTAAGAATAAAATGTAGTGGAATAAAAAATATTATTAGAAAAAATCATAAATGGGGAAACATGTATATTTGTTTATAGCATTGTGCGTTTCTGAATTATATGCTCTATACGTAACGCAATGAAATCAGCGAGGACCATATCCAATAAACCACATTCACTCTAAGCACTCATAACAAGCAATAAAACAATTTCACCCTCCAATGACTATTAAATCCACTGCTCGCTGCCTCTGCCTGAGCTGTGCCGTTCCCGCAGGTGTCTCGCCGAGGGATGTTTGAGCCTTAAATCAGCGTGGACAAACAGAGAGTTAAGGTGTCTCATGCGCTGGCTTTTCCCATCCGCCGCACGCTAAAGCACGTGTCCAGATGTGCGCGCCGCAACACCCGCCTCAAATCTCCTGATCCACAGTTAAACAAAGACCGAGCGCCTTAGTCCCACTGCGCCACGGAACCAAACCAAGCATTATGGGGAAACATGATTCATGCCACGGATCATACATATCTTTATCTATGAGCCTGTTCTGGTTGTAATGATAAATAAATACATAGAAAAATAAATGTTTTTTTTATTTAATTTGATAATTTAGAATACAGCTTTTAATTTATGATATTTCATCAGAAAATCCTCTATCATCAAGTGGTATATTAGCTGTATGTGCATTAGCCGAATGCTATCTTTATAC
>JAPMNZ010823883.1:0-12818 GCA_029875035.1 Pomatoschistus microps | reverse complement strand
TGAATGCATAATTCCACTGCTGTCCTAAGGGGAGGCTTCTAACACAGATTTGGGAGAAGAAATGTCGAGCCTGTCTTCAAATAGCTGTGGTTTCTCTGGTACAGATTGTTTTAATGGTTCTCAAGATTTTGCTGCCTAACCGAGATAAATGTACTGCTTTTTCTTGATTTTAAAACACTAATCAAGGTTGGTGAACATCAATCAAGGCCATGAACACAGATTTGTGTATGTACACTGGATCTACATAAAGAAAAACTGATCCAGGTGCTTATCCTGGTAACTCTTCACCTACCTTCACATACCCTAAATCTGAAGAGATCATGCTTCTAAATTAGAAATTTTTGAAACACTGTATGTTTACAAAAAATCACACAAACCGGTAACACTACTTTAAGTCTCTGTGCGGAGGGTGTCTTTCAAAGGCGTCTTGTAACTTTGCCTCAACACTTTGGAACAGTAAAATGTTTACTTTGAGCATCCGATTTTTACGCTCAACTGCAAGAGCATGAGTCTTTTAATTTCCACAGCACAATTAAACACACCATGTTTCCCTTTGCCTTCCGTAATAAAACCAAAACAAAGAAACACATGCAGCAGGTGACTTTGTCACTATGATCAAAATGGGTGAGTCTCTATGCATCTAAATACTTATATTTATATTATTAGCAAGGTCTTTTCCCTTTGCTCGTAAATGCCTGGTCTGCTGGTCTTACTAGTATCCGACATACATGGTTACATGCCAGTACGTATATGTGGAGTAGAAAAGGTTCAATCCAATTATGCTAAAACAGATTACTTTTCACACCTCAATCGCAGCGCACAGGTCTCCATGCATTTGTTCAATTAAATGAAATTGGACAAACACTGCGAACACTTCATCGTTATTCAAACATCCTCTCTCTGTGCGCACTCACTTGCAATCATGATGGTTTTGGAGTTCCCGCCCAGACTGTCTTTGAGGAGCCAGGTGAGGACTGAGTCCCGGTAGGGGATGAAGCAGTGCCTCCTGCCCCCTCGTCCCCCTCCTCGATCGGACAGAGTGCTGCTGTGACTGCCCCCCGTGCTCTCCCCCTCAGACACCACGCTGTTAATGCTTTGGCAGCTGCTGGACATCTGCGAGTTCTGGGCTGAAAATGGGAAATAGGAAAAAGAGCAGCCGGTTATGTGCATTTTGAGTCAATTTTACAGACTCACGATTACTCAGTAAAACAACAATTATGATTATTCAGAGTGCAATGTACTAAGAACTGGAATATTAATCATGATAATTGTCCTTAACAATGAAGATGGTGAATGCATCAGTGAGGGAATTTTACTTTTGACTTATTATGGTTTTTTACCCAGAGCTGAGATGACAATCCCTAAAGTGACCAGTGACTTGTTGATGTTTGATCCCTCCGTCAGTCTGTCTCTGCAGTAGTTAGGATCTGCTCTCTCACTATCAGGACACACAGTAGAGAGGAAAAATAAAACAACAAAATATTAAATGAGACCTGAATCCACTAGAGGGCAGCTGTGATTAAACTTGGGAATGTGATTAAAAGAATGTGCAGGAATAGAATGAGTCTCACCTTCCTGCCAAGTCCACCAGGTTTATCTTACTGACGATTTCTGATGGAAGGTTGTTCTCCAAAATTGCCTGTGTACACAAAGTTGGCAGATTACTTACTAAAGATAACTGTATACAAAAATAAAGGGAAAAAGATGCCAAATGTTTGTCCTAAAAGTCAGTATATACAACTCAATCAGATACAAACTGTTTGAACTAAAATAACAATATGACATGTATGTAGGCTTTAGTATGAATATTTAGTATCATTATCATATTTCGTTTTATTGAATTCAACAGGCTGTGTAGTAACTGCTCCCTTAAATCAATTGTGAATAAGCTTATAAAAGGGTCAGACCTGAGTGTACTGGATGCTGAAGATGGCATGGGACCGGCTGCTGGCGTCGTGGTTGTGTGTTGCCGCGGTGATCCGGTTAGAAATGCCCTCCTCCAAAAGCTCCATGGCCTGTTTACAGTTTGACACCACGTGCTGGGACAGATCTGGAAAAGTAAATCAAAGTAATGATTAAAGTTTATTACTGCTGAAATGACTGATGGTTATGTTGAACAACCTTTAAGTGCAGTAGAAGAAGACGGTCAATGAGCGAAACACTGAGTAATCTCATCTATACAAACATCCCGGATGGATAACACAGTGCTTAAATTTAAGTCTGTTCTGAGCATTACTTAATAATAAGGATATCCTCTACACTCACTTACAAAGACAGACAATGCACTTGTAATCCTGTTTGCATGGTCTGTTTACTTTCCTTTCAGCTTTTTCCCTTCAGCATAAACATCGAGTCCATCCATCAAAGAGTCTATTACAGTACATTCATTCATTTGCTTAAGTTAATTGCGTTGAATGTATTGTTTGTGTTGCTGATTTATTCTATGGCCTGAGAGAAAACCTGTGATTCATATGTAAAGTGTTCAAAATGACTGCTCGCTAAAGAAAAGAAAAAAACACTGTGATGGATTTCTACACAAATAACATCAGTTTTGTGGTTGTAAAACATCTAAATATGAGAAAGATGTCCATGTTAAAAATAGGTGAAAAGACTATATTTAAACATTTATCAGTAAAGGCCGGTCCTTAGATCCACATGTACGGCCTGTGTGTCCTGCATGGAGACCGCAAGGAAATGAGCTCACTTCCTGTGGTGAGCTGGGATTTCTTCAGATACGGACAATGAGTGGATGTGGCCCTTTAAATGTTGCACAAATGAGACATAACGCAGAAAAAGGAAGTCGCGAGAAGGCAACACAAAGTTATGAGGCTGACGGAAAATATTCGAATTCATGAAACAATTCTGAACACGATCAAAGTATTTACAAGGGAAAATCCAGATGTCAGATGAATAAAACTAAGCACAGGTTTGGTTGGACTGATAATGGCGTACTTAGTATTTTGTTCTGTAATTACACATAGTCATCAGAACCTACTTGTTCAGCGTTCTGGAATTGTCTAATAATCTTAGTTACATATATTGACAATTTGCTTTGTTGTGTGGGTAAACACACAATTTTTACAATTTTCATATTTCCAGGTTCAAAAGTCAGCAAAGGGGTCTAAGATTTTGTTTTTGCATACTTTTCATTTGCATGTTCTTGCGGCTGGTTATTTTGACTTTGATTGTATTCAGCTGATAACATTTCTCAAGCAAAACATTTAATTTTGAACGGAGGACATATGCAAGTGTAGAAAAGCAACATTCATAATATACTGCACATCCAACAAACTAAGGTTATTTAAATGTCTCATCTCATATTTGACAATACAATTATATCCAACATGGTGACTGCCCTTTCCTCCTCCTCACCTTGCACATAAGGCCCTTTCTCTGGATGTTCCCTCACTCTCAGAGACTTCTTCTGCTCCCCTCCTCTGAGCAAGTCCCGCACACGCTCATTATAGATTTCCAAAAAACTGCAGGAACGAACATGTAAATTTGATTAACCATCATTGCAAGAACCATCTCCGTTTTATCACTTGGTTCATTGCAAATGATTTGTTGTACAAGACACTGCAAGAACAAAAATTACAACTAAGGAGTAATGGCAAACCTTATCTCCACTCGACTTGAGTTCTGTACGTCAGGGACAGCGTCTTCAGACCGAAAAAGTCCCTGGAAGGAATTGAGTTAACAATTTTATTTCACGCTACAATACAAGCACCGAACCAATCCAATTTCCAACATGCTCTCCCCATTTAAGTATTCAGCCAGCACATATAATCCACTGACGTACCTGACAGATTCGAGGGGTCAGGCCAATTGAGTCCTGTCAAAAGGATAACAAGAAAAAGCAGAGAGGCCCTTATTAGTTTTCACAGCTGTCATGTACAATTTAGGGCAAATGTAAATGGTTTTCAGTGTACATTACTTTACATTGAAGCTACAGCAGTGCAGAATTAATAGTGAGTTGCGTAACAATACAAATTTCCTCTCCAAGTGTCTGGAGATATTTATAGAAGCTAAAGGCAGATTGTTTTTAACAAGGTTAGACTTCTGAGGTATAAAGGCTAGGTTATATTTTGATTTGAGCGGCCACAACGTTAAGAATCCTCTAATAAAAGCGATAGAGTAGAATGTTTTGCATATTCTCCATTTTAGTTTAACTACCAGACAACTCTAAAACAATTTCACACAAACCTCTGTCAAAATTGTGGGCATTCTCATTACCATTTTACCAGTATTGGTTTATATTACAATCCACAAACTTCTGCTGCAGATGGGACAACATACAAATTCAGCACTAGCATAAGGATTTGCAAAGTGATATTGTGGTTCTCTCCCATTCCATCAGCAAATATCCCCAAAGTAAGTTTTGAAAGTCATTGTTTGGTTCTTTACATGGAAAAGAATCTACAACAACATCTTTGGAGCTACTTTTCTCTCGGACAAAGGGCACATGGGCTTGATGCCTGTGTCCACTCTGCGCTTGTTTGTCTCACCGGTGTGCCCATCATGGTGTAGGTCTTTCCTGATCCCGTTTGGCCGTAAGCAAACAGACACACGTTATAACCTTCAGAGGCAGCGGAGAGCACAGGCACGCCCAGCTCCTGGAACACCTGCCGAACAAAGAGACACACCCTCAATCAAAATATCCATGAATCATTGTGTACATGTGGTTGACACACAGGCATAAGGATGACACAGCGGGTTAAGGTTACCTATTTAAATGGAAATACTGCATACGTGTCAACCTCATCAGTCCACTACAGAGATTTGTAGTCAAACCTTGATTGTTGAAGATTTCAAAACCTTTACTTAGGTATACTTGTGATACATTCCCCTCATACTGCACTTGATACCCCCAATGTTGCTTTTAACCCAAGAAAAGCACCTGGTTTTCACATTTATTTTAAACTGTGCACGTACATAATCAATGATGCGGATTGTGGGTTGAGTAGCTACAGTTGTTCTGCCTTGATTACCCAATAGAAAGCTATAATAGTGGGTGTATTTTGGCAATCATGACAAAATGACTTATTGTTGTAAATCCTATGTCAATAAATGAATGTTTATCAAGTGAGGTCTCAGTGACAGTGTTCCAAGATTTTCTACCAGGATGAACGATATTATTTACTGACAGATTGTGCTAGTTTTAGATGTGGCAGGAGATGAGATGCATCCAAACAGAGAATACAATGACAGCGGGTCACAAACAGCAGTCACAAGAAGACGGATTGGGTTTTTAAAAGTTCAACCCAATGACCTTGATGTCTATAATTCCTGCAAGTCTGCCCCATTACAATACACTGGCACAGACCCAGGGTTGAGGAAGGAGAGATGCTTCCTGCTCCTGTGCTTGGCTGCAGAATGGGGAGGTCAGCTAATTCTCAAAGTAAACAACGGCTCAGAAAGGCGTATGGGAGACTTGACTAAAGACGATCGGAGCAGAGTGGACTAGGCCAGAAAAACAAACTCTAGCAACTAAAAGCTTGTGGTGAGACGGGGGATAGAGGAGAGTCCCATTTAAAACAATCACCAGTGTTTTTCTGCTCTGCTTTAGCGCTTCAGAGACAAACACTCGGGATTATTAGCAACAAGAGCTCAATAAGGCAGTGTATAAACATGACAGTACATCATAATAATATCATGTAAGATTTTGAAAGGCCAATGATGCTATTGTGTTTATATGGCTCAAGTAAATTAAAGTATAGTACTAGAACATAGAAAGAACAGAATTCAGAATGCCAGTCAGAATTCCTCTACAAAGGGCAGCAAGAAACAGCATACATTTATGCATTCTATTCTACTACAAGCAATAAGCAAATCACAAAAGTTGTATTAGTGAATTCCTTTGAACCAATTCTCCATTGTTAACCAAAAAGACCTATAAACTTGCTTCTAAAATGTATGGGAATCAATCTTATTCTTCTTCATATTGTTGAATATTCACAAATGTACGACTCCTCCTGAAACAGTCTGATATATTTGCAATACATAGTGCATCCTTAACTAAAGGAAACTGCATGATACACTTTTGTCAACCCAAAATGACTATAGTCTCTACCTACCTTTTAAATAAAATGTGGCCTATTTAAACCAAACATTGCTGTTTAGGGGGCAATGATTGGTGTCTCTCAATTTTAATGTTGTCAATTACATTAAGAAAAGTTTAAAAGGATGATCGTTCAAGCCCTAATACAAACAGTTTACAATAATTTACAATATTTTCATGCACCTTGGATTGCCTGTCTGACTCATAAACTTTTCCTGACATGGGACTTAAGTAACGGGCAACTTCATTACATAGACCAACAATAGTTTGTATGAAAAATGTAATCAAAGAAACTATCTCCGATAACATTGAGGATCATATTAGGGAGAGACAGCTGATGCACATAATTCTCTATTTCTGTTGCAGTAAACTATATGGGTGTTCCCAGAGTCCACCAATTCTCACCTTTGTCTATTTATCAATGGGCAGATCTGCCCAATGGATATCCAATCATGGTAACCTTTTTTTTTTTTTTAAATACATAATTCATTCATGAAAAAAAACTGTTGTGCATTATAAGAATCAGAGTCAAAATCATTGTTATTGCCATTGTAAGTAGAAGGAAATCACAAACAATAAAATGTCTTGAAATTACGACTAAATACAAGTGCACACTAGGTATACAGTACACTTGTCCAGGCTGCGAAAAGTAATTTAAAAAGAAGGACCAACGGAGGGCAGGGCAACATTCTAATTAATTGCTGATATTTTTAGATACACTCATTGTATGAATTCTGTGCCACCACCAGTTATCAACATTTACATCTTAGAATAGGGAAAGAATATTCCTGAGAAACTGACCTAATTGGAAACAGAAAAATATCCTTGAGCAGAGTGGCAACCTGATCGGGACAAGGATTGAGACGCAGCACATTTTCCCCCAGAACGATAACACAAACCTGGGATCAGCAAGAGCTCCTCAACCCCCCTGCATGCAGACTCTGGCCAGGCCCCAGAGTCCACAGGTGGGTAAGTCCACAACCCAGTGAGGCCAAAGCACCAGGATCAAAGACAAGAGTATTTTCAACATACCTCCATGTGTGAGCCTACTGACCTATGTGTACTTTGGGTTTAGAAAATGGTGGGAACAGGTTTGAGTTGGATGAAGTTGAAAGTTGCTGTAAGAGACTCGAGACTTGTGAAAGCAGCCTCAAACGGTCATTTGTGATTTTGAGCCCTGTGTGAATCTGACTGGAGATGTTAGTTTCTCAGGGAGTGATAAAATCTTCACTAAACTGATGCAAAGCTCAGCTGTTCATATAGGACAATGCAAACAAACCAATACAGTGCAAAAACTGCAATAACGTGGAATCTGCAAAGACAACATGTTACTCCCAATGTGTTAAATTATTGATTGCATGTACTTTTTGCAGCATTCCTGTATAATGTTGGGCCTCTATGTTGTGTGTCCTGACAAGATTATCCATCCCGGTTTGTGCCAAAATAGCATAAGTATTGTATAGTAATAGCAAGTTAAGCAACAAAAGATTAGGCTGTGTGGATGATCACAAAAAAACACATTGTAGAAGTCCTTTCATTGCTCACAAAAGAATAAAAACAGGTTGTTCCGGCTTCATGCGGTGAAGTAAACAAACAGTGAACATATCCCTAGGACGCAGGGTCACGACTGTGTCACTATATTTATGAATGAATGCAAAGTAGACTCTCCACCAGTTTTACATTTGGCCAACTGAAATGCAGTGTGACAATACAATCCTGTTCTTATAGTTAACTGTACATGTTCCAGTCGGATGTGTGGGGCTCCTGCCATGTGCCGACAGTAAAAGTGCTCCACCAGTCGCTGTCAGAGGCAACGACCTCATAAATCACCTCAGGGGCACCAGGCCACTGACACTCCGCACAATGTTATTTCGAAGCTCAAAAAGATGCTTTCTATTGAGGTTAAAAGGAACATTTTTAGATTGAAGAGCATCAATTCCTGTACTTGAGGCAAGATAGAACTTAAAAAAAAGAAAAAAAGAAAAAAAAGAAAAAAAACACAAAGTAGCAGCAGGTGTAATGTTATAGAAGTAGAATTACATCGTATTACAGGACTGAGAGAAGAACTTATAGATAGAAGGGGCAAAGTTACATGATGGTGCTGTAAGTTCCTAATATTAGCATAGGTAGAGCTACAAATAACTCCAGGTTTGTTTTTGAGGAGAGGAAGAATGTAATATGGTTTAAAAAGTTGTTTTTGCATAATATTTCATTATGCATCACTAAAACCATAACTGCATGTGCACAATCTAAAGAGAAAATCCAACAGTATTTATAAAAACAATCGAGCTCCAAGAATGTTACATCAGAGGCATAAATTGTGCTGTGTCTACACATGTCGTACATTGGAGTAGGAGACCACCAGGCTCTGCCCCCTGCTTTGTCCAGTGAAAGGATCTCAAACTAAAAGACAAAAAGCAGAGCCTCTTCTGTCTTGTCCTCATCCGACCAGTGAAAAACAGACACAGACACCACTACAGCCCCAAACAGAGAATCAATACCAGTCCTGTTGAAGTCAACCCTGAAAAAGCCTCTCTCGATGGGGCAACAACAGGGAAGAGGTCCCAAGGCTCTCCTCAAAAAGAACTGCACTTCAACTGTCTGCGGCTTTGTACTTCTTGCTATTGTTTCAGCGTTTTGAGTTTAAAGTTTTCCAAAATGTCCAAATTGAGAAACAAGATCACATACAAATGATACAACTCTGGAAGTGGTTTTAAAGAAATAAGAGTACAGCTGCACTTTATCAAGATACAGTAAAATGTTACACACATTTTAATTCTTTATACGTTGCACTTTCAACAAAAACCAACAAACAGGACACAAAATAAATAGAAATTCACCGTCTGAAAAAAAATATTATTTTATATATATTTTTAAATCTTGTTTTAAGTGTTTCCCCAAACAATTATACATTTAATGTTGTTAGACCATGACCACCATAGATTCTGTATTTCTGATTATGAGTTGTCTTTAAAAAGCCTTTAGGGGGTGGCTCAAACTACTGTAGTGTAATTCAATATGAAAGAGTGTGCACTTGTTCAAATATTAAAAATAAAATGATGTACACATAGATTATCACTATACAGAATAAATCTTCCTTAATTGTTTTATTGATTATATCATAAATAATAATATGTTCCCCTTGATATGATAGTATCATTTTTCAAATAAATGGCCCACCTCTGGCCCAACTCCACAAAACAGCATTCAGTGAGATAAACAGTCATGGACTAAGATCCTCAAATCAAACTTTGTATTGCTGCTTTAAGTGAACTCCACTGTCTGGGTTTACAATAGCATTGAATTAGGGTTAAATGGGGCAAAAGTCCTACAAATACGTTGTTGTTTCACTTTTCAAAGTCAGAAAGTTGGACATAAATGTTATTCTACACATCTACTTATGTGCATATTATAAGAGTGCGCAAAAAGAACTGTCATACAAAATTAGTTCAATTCACTAGAGTCAAAGCCACAGAAATTAGACCCTCATATGGATCATCTGTCTGTACTTTCCCTGTTTGTGGCACCCTGCAGCCACAGAGAAGGTGAGGTAAGGTTGGAGTGCATTGTGGGAATGATAATGTACTCCCAATATCAAATGGAGCAGGACAAAAACAGCCTCAAGACAAAGTGGCTGTCTCTCATTTTAGAGCTAAGGAGAGAGGTTAAAAATCCACTGGAGGTACAGACTAAACACATCCAAGACCTTGTCAGGAAAAAAAATCCCTCTCAGCACGTGGAAGAGACCATCATGCATCTGGCATTGAGACTGTGTGTGCCCTATAAACTGAGGAGGAAACTGCAGCCAAAACAGCCACGACAAAGACTTAAGAGTCCACTTCCCTCTCAGAAAAAAAGGCTACACAAACACTATAACAAAGAGAGAGGAAAAGCAAAATATAGACACAGTTCTTTTGGCGGTAAATGCTGGACAGAATATCCAACCACTAAAGAAGCTGACAAGAAATAGAAGTGATCATTTAAAAACACTGCGACTACTACTACTACTATGCACAACTGACTACTGCAAAGATGTTTACAATGCCGAGCTCGTAATGTTATGTGTCTTCCATCAACTATTGAATGATTGTAGAATTAAGCTATTCCAGTAATTAAATAGTAATTAAAACAGTCCTATTAAAACAGTCTTAGAGAGGGATTCATCCATCTTTCAGTAATTGCATTCAAGTGGCCATCGATCCAACTGTCTCCAGTTTTCCCTAATACACATGCACTGAGTAGCTCTGTTGTGGAAAGTACAGTGATATGAAGACGCATGTCAAGTGCAAAACAAATGTTCCAATGCACACTGATTTTAGGCATGTAATCACTAGCTTTGGGACTTGTGGATCGCTGGTTGTACATGGAGTGGCCTACACTAAACTCCATGTACTTTGTGTCGGTGTTGTCAGGGGAGATGGCGAGCGTCCAGAAAAACAATGTGAAGCACTCTGCCACATTTAAAAGGACTCGAACTGTAACTTCTGCCAGGCTGACGTAACAAGTGAGACCACAATTTATGTGCCAGTCCAGGGAAAGTCGGAGGGTGGAGGAGTAGTGAGAAAAATATCAAAAGCGTTTTACTCAACTAAAAGTCAAAGTGGGGTAATGTTTTTCATGCCAACATTACAACCATGGTTTCTACTACAAAGACTGCGCCAGGTACTACAGAAAAAACAAAAACAAATGTGATTTTAGAAATAAGAAGTTATAACATTTAACTAATTACTTTTGTCATGTAATAGAGCATTGACCCCAGTTGAAAAGTATGGATAGGCTCGTAACAGAACTAATTAGATGCACACAGCTAAAATAAGAATGTTTTTTATATCCCAAATGTATTGAAGTAAAAGTATCTCCTCTCCTCAGTACCAAAATCTCCTCCCACGAAAGCTCAATGACAAAAATGTCTTGGTCCAAACTTCTGCAGCTGCCGATATGACAGACAGGGTCAGTCAGTTCCTGTCCCACGCGGCTCTAATATAGGCTACAAAAACAAAACTGCCTTGAGCTAAATGTAAATTCTCTTGTTTAGGAAAAATTGTCATTGGAGAAGTTGTTTGTCCGGGCATCTTGTGAGGGCTATTAGAGGAGGGTTGACCCACGAATCGAAGGCAAAGAGAAAGGGAAAGGGTCAGAGGCACGACACCAGAATCACATGCAGTAAATTGGCGGGTGCAGAGGAAGCGAGTTGGCCGGAGTTCAACAGTGCGCTCATTTGTCACACTTGGACAGAATTTGTAGGTCAAATTATCATCGAAGGCAAGAGTGCGAAGGAGGGGAGGTGGGGGACTATGGGAATAAAAGAGAAATAAGGACACTAGTGAGAAGCAGAAGAAGCTAACGCATTATCTGTAACATGGATTAACTGCTCCTCACCCTTACCCTTCTCCACCTCTGCCCTGCATGAACCAATTCGAGGTGGAGGCTAGACTTTAAACAAATAAATACAGTCTTATCAGGAGCAGGGGCCATGGCTCTTGCAGTGTACAGAATTAGTGCACTGAGGGTCCCAGTTTGGGCCCGGAAATGACTTCTCCAGAACTGGGACCAGGGGAGTACAGGATGTAAAATGGCTGCTTACAAGACTCTACAGACAATCCAATTTAATATTGATAATCATTCAGATAAAGTTCAGCCTACATAATTCATAGGATTTGGGTTCAAATTCAGACAGCTAAAGGCAGCATAAAAAACAACAAAAAAAGTAAGGAATGTCACAGAACCCATACAAACAGCACGACAATGCAAAATAAACACACAATGAAGTCCATAAGATCCAAAAGTTAAAGAGAGTTCACGTAAGTTTTGGATATTTTGAGTGACTTGAGGCAAATAACGGATGATAAATGAAAGCTATTAGGGTTCATGTTATGTGCTTGGTTCAATTAGCTCTAAATCTACTTATGTGCAACACTATTCTAAACTATCATGTTTAAAAACGCTTGCAAAACCTACACTACATTTGTCGATTTGTGTTACATTTATCATGCTGCCCATATCACCTCATCTACATTTTTGTCGCTTTAAAACACAATTCCCCAGCGCTGTGGCTGCATGCGCATACAGTCCGCTCTCATATTTCTCTGTCGACAGCATACCTCTATTGTGTATGTGTGTAGTTAATGCGAACCAGGCCGTGCATGTGTGAGAGGAGGGGGAGGAGGGAGCCCGCATTCTCACGTGCATTTGGAGACGATTCCTCCTCCCATCCATCACAGTGAGACTATTATTCCACTGACATACAGACCTAGAAACTCTGGGTGGGACTGAGAGCGCAATCTCATTTAATAAAAATCGAAAAGTGTGCAGTGGTTGGATTACTGATGCTGCATGGGGGGTCTGGTCGATAAGGGGGAAACAAATATGTTTCCTTATTTTGGATCAATCACAGTTTTTCATTTCCTGAAGAATGAATGTGAGCGAGTTGTGAGTGTGAAAAATTATTGCAGCGTTTTTTGTAGGTCATCTTGGGTGGTGGGTAAAAGGGAATATATTTTAATTGTATGACCTGCACTGTTGTTTTGCATTAAAAGCAATTAATAAAAAATTATTGATTTGATTTTGAATAAACAAGTGTATGTACTGTGAACATAGACAATGAAGACTTTTGCAATTGGGTATCTTACTACTGCAAATGATGTTGGTTGTAGACATGTCTATCTACAAAATGCTTGAAAACGAAAACGAAAAATGTTAATTCTCCATGCTAGTACTTTCTTCTTTGTGCTGCTTTTGGCTGCTATGATAAATTGAGTTT
>JAPMNZ010823771.1:0-10156 GCA_029875035.1 Pomatoschistus microps | reverse complement strand
GATACTGGGCAGTAGGACACTGGGCAGTAAGATACTGGGCAGTAAGATACTGGGCAGTAAGACCCTGGGCAGTAAGACACTGGGCAGTAAGATACTGGGCAGTAAGATACTGGGCAGTAAGATACTGGGCAGATACTGTGACCTTCTGAGGACAGATCCAGAGTCTCCACACATCTCTATCTAAAGCAAAGGTCAAAACCATGAGGAAGTGAAACCAGGCAGAAGTAAATGATGGAATAAAGTTTCCCTTTGTCATTTGAGCATATGCTAAATATTTGCAGCATTAGCAAATGTATCATAAGAGGGGTTAGACGGAGGACACATGCTCCTCAGAGACAGAGGTACTGCTCCAATCGCACTCTCACAGAAAAGGCAGGTCAGATGGGGTGAAAATAATTACTCAGCACATTTATGAAACAAAATACAAAATATATTTGTTTTGTATCTATAATTTGCTATAATTACTTTATGGACTATTAGGCACACCTGTTTATAAGCTGCCCAAGCAACATTTTACAATAAGTACTTTTTGTCCAGATATGTACAGCAAGTTTAATACAGCAGAATAATGACTGCAATAAATATGATTCAATTAAAACAATGTAAATAACGGGAGGTCACAGACGAGGAAATGGCCTTGGCTCTTGGTGCAAACAAGTCAAGAGTAGAGAATAGAATGAGGCATAATGATTTCTAAAGAACAAAATATAAAATATAAAAATGAAAATTTAATTATTACAATTATTACTATGCAAGTGCACTTGGTGCACACAATATACTATATACATTAATTAAGCAGTGCAGTAAGGTGACGGCAGTAAGGTAACGTTCTACATACCAATCACAACATGATTTAATGAGGATGTGTTTAGTAGCTTAACTGTTAGCTTCCATGCTGGTAATCATTCAACAGTTTATTTTCATACAACTAGCAACTAAAAAAATTATGCTCTTCTCTAACAACAGTCCGACTCTATCACAAAAACAACAAATATTAGTCATATTGCTATAATCTGCAGGTCCATTGAACTAAAAAAACAGCAGTGTCTAAAAATCCTGAAATAATTGTATTTATATTACAATGTTAGGCACATTATTACAATACTGCACATATCTAAAATCCTAGTTTTACCTTAAACTACAACATGACACAAACGCCTGTGCAGGTGATACATGCAATGCAAAATGAGTATTTCTCCACTGCCTCCAGTCAAAGGAAGAGGGCTGTAGTCTGCTGCTGCCTCACATCAGCACTCGCTCTGTCAGTGCGGATGACTGCCATGGACTTTAGCATTTTGTTGAAGGGTCGTAAACAAGATTTCCAGCATGACATTGGACGACCTGTTAATACCAGACAGCACCTTTTTATCTGATCTCAAACCTATGAGAGGCATTCGGAGGGGGTCACGGTACAAGTTTGGCTCAAAGATAAGGTGCGATGTATATGTAGGGTGGACACATTATCTTGACATTTCTGTCATTTATTTGCAAGTGTTTAATGATGTCCCTCCTGTGCACTTTGCGGCTCTGCTCCACGTGACTTTGGTGTGTAATATATAATTTAAGCTTCAAGTGCTCACACTCCCGTGGTCATGCACTTTTAGAATATTTCCATCCGTCAGTCAAAGAAAAAACCTTATGTACAAAGATTAATAAGAAGCTTTGATTATTTCTTATTTTCTAGGAAAAAAATTAACATTGAAACAGTTTCTGACTATAGTAGATGGACACATAATGGACCTTTTTATTTTATAAGTCAAATGGTTAGTCTACTGCTGTGCCAGCACTCATGTTGTAATAGTCCAACACCTTTTTAACATGTGCCTATACAAAGCACTGGCTGTTTCGTTTTGTTTATTTTAGCCAAAAGAAACTCGAATAAAATCAAATCAAAAACAAATCAGCATCTGTTTCCTGAGAGATCCATCCACCACATAAAGTCTGTTAGGAAAAAGCCGAAACTCTCCTATTTGGCTGTTTCATAACATCCAGACGTTAATGTGGGAGATACTTTGTCTTCTACATTTTATATTTTATTTTTGACCTAGTAATATCAACAATATTCCAACCCCAGTTTCACCTGCATTTTCATTGTGTACTGCAGTGATTAGTAACAGCTCTGTGCAAGTCATACAACAATATGTATGCAGGTTTTTGTCTGCGTATGGTTCAGAAAAACACTAAATGTGATCTCACCTTGTCCTTGCCCTGCTTCTCGTCTTGATACACTCTCCACCTCTCTCCGTCGTTGCTGAAAGCCACTTTGTATGAGCCCACAAACTGCACGTGACCGAAGTCTTTGGCTCCTTGGGTGATCACCCCAGTCACTTTAGTCGGCACCAGCAGATCCACCTGAGAGAAACGAGGGAGAAAAAGAAATGTCAAATTCTTAGTGTTTGAAATAGTCAGCAGTTTCTCTCTTAATGTCATCAGTGGATTTATAGTCCAAAGACAGTGGGTGAAAGAAGTCTGTTTCAATTATTCACTGAATATTGAACAACAAGGGGAAAAGTCCATAAGTTAATCTCAGCAAAACAGAAAGTGCTCTGTGCAGCAGCTTTAGAGACCTACATCGCTCCATTTGGGTTAATTTTTAATAGCTTCTCATTTGTTGCGAACAATTTACAGTGCAGGGGTGGTTGGCCATAAACACATGCAAACTGTTAGTTTTATAGGGTTTTTCCACTTCAATTAAGCCTCATTATTTAGAACAAACACAACTGGGTTAAGTCCGGCCTCTTAAACACACACACACACACACACACGAACCATTTCCCATTTTGTGAAGCATCAAAGATAAAAAGTCCTACTAAACTATGTCACACAGGTCAAAACAACATGCTATTTTTATAGGCTATGGTAATTACAAGACTTCAAATGAATAATGCATACAAATCAAAAGGCCTAAAGAGCAATGAAGAGGAAGGCGGTACCTGCTCTGATTGCTAATCAAGCCGTGTGGTATAAATGCTGCTTATTCATGCACAGAGGATTCATGATAGAGAGGATCTTCATCTGCCGGTGCATCCTGCGTCAGCACTCTCATGACTGCTTCTATGAACCTACAGTTTAGAAATGAATGCTCTTTCTGCAGACATGTTGAATGTTTATGTTGATAGGCGGTGTTTTGCGCAGCGGATAATAAACAAATATTCATAGACAGTACTGTTTTATCTGCGAGAAAATGATGGCATTTAAACCTGGATACATGGTTCACGGTGACAATGAAGCCACAACAGAGCAGCTTTGAGCGGAGGATGGGAGCTATGAGGCTAACGATATGTGTTACTCTGCTCAAGAATGACTTGATAGGATGAGAACAATGACTGTTTTCATTGTTTCCGCCTTTAACGTAGGTGTCATACAAATTGTACAACAGATTTTCAAGAACAGACCGCTTTAAAGTTGCTAACTCTAGCTGCTACGATTAGTGTGCGTTGGCTCGATGTGGTAGCAACAAAGATACGGCAACATGGCTAATTCCACAAAGATAAGTGGTATTTGTGGTGATCAGAGAAAGATGTATGTGATTTTGGCTCAAACTTTGGATGAATTTTCCCGTTTCATTCTTCTCAATTCGCCTTTGTTGATTCCATGCGGTAGAAACTTAGACGTCCTTTTGTTTATTTGTGCCGCTCATGGAAACACACATATGTACCGTAGTGATTTTGCACGGACACCTTGCAAACAACACTATAGCTCGGGTGCAGAAGGGCAAAGGGCTCACTTCTGCACTCGAGAAATCAGGCAAGTTCAAGATCACATGCTAAAGACAACCATACCAACTTTTTTCCAAACCCTACAGAAAAAGTTGTCCTGAAATAATCTCAAACTCACTTTTTATCCCAGCTACCGGCTTACTTTGATCATTAGAAAACAACTACAATCAGGTCACTATGTAAAAATCTGCACACAATCACATTTTGCTGTCAGAAGGTTGAACGTTACGGCAAAATTTAGAATCGCAGAGAGAGCAAGAGGTACAGATGAATGTCCCTTGCCAAACACACGCGCCCAGGATGGAGGCAGCATACATCATGTTAATTGGTCCGGTCATAGGCCAACAAATATAGCTGCACGTGGCTTTGACAAAACAAATGCTCCGTATAAGCGGCGATGCTCTGAAGTGTGTGAACTTATTAAAGGCTGGGGGACTGACTTCCTGTGATCGCAACACTTCTAACCACGTTACGGACCCCTGCTGCGCACCACGATAAAGCACGGATCAAAACCCTGCTATTCTCCAGAGGCAACATCACACATACTTGACGAACACTAAATTAGTTCAGTTTAAAGCTTGATGAAACCGCCTCGGAAACACTTACATCAAGAGCAATCATTATGTCGAGATTTCCTTTAAGGATCATAACAGCGTGACTAATGGTAATTTTAACTTTATATTACATAATGTTGTATTGAAAATTTGCGTAATATTGCAGTCAAAAACCGGTCAAAAAATAGTACAAGAATTACGTTTTTGTCTACTTTTGACTTTTTACTGCAGGTTTCGACAAGAACCTAAAGCAGCAGAACAGGTAAATTGGTCATATAAGTCCACTGCAAGAGAAATAACCACGGATTGGAACAGGGCAAAGTTATTGGAAGTTCAGGCGCTGGATTAACGTGGCCGTCGAGATCAGGAAGCGGGTCTTGTCTTTATTTCACACGGCCACTATTCTTTACTTTATGATCCACAAAGGATTCAGCAGCGTTACACAGGTGTTTTCACATTATTTAAAGGAGCAGCCTCGGTTTAATGAGACCAGTTTGAATGTTCGAACCTGATTCTTATAAAACATCATTTTAGATCTTTGCTAAGATTGCCAATGTTCAATATATCTGTGGGTGTCAAAGATTATGACTATAAAAGCAGACAAAAGCAACATATCTTTAAGCCAAATGAAAGTTATGTAACACTTGATGTCAGCTGAACTTGCTTGTTCTACATCTGTGCCCTCTGCTCTCATCCCGTGTGGAAATGTGGCATATACTGTACAATACTGAAGCTATAGGAAGCATACTCCTGCTGCAGTAATGTCACAGCCGTCTCCCGGATAAAGGGGCCTGGTGGAGCGGTGGCCGGGCGGCTGAGGCTGATTTAAAGCCAATGACACCTTGCATTGTACACCTTTGATTATGCTCCGGTTGCACAACACTGGGGTAATCGCATTCGAGCGAGCAGTCAGGTCTATCACCAAAACAAAGGCGTGCCTTGAAGGGGAGCCTGTAATTGCTGTCACAGGTAGCGGTCAAAAAATACGACTGCTCGTGGCAGTGGCCCATCTCAGCACTTTGATGGTCCAAACTAAATAAGGAGGAGAGATAAGCTTGTTAAACAAAACCCCTGCCTCATTCTCTCTTCTGTCCGATCGACTTCTGTTCTATCAGGCCATTATCAGACACACTTATTGTGTGGATGGCTGAATTCTTACGTCAATAATCCAGAGTGGAACACGAAAAGGTTTAAATGAAGAAGGCAAGTGTATGGAAGATTTTTTGTATCATCACATTTTTTATTTTATATTAGCTTGAATTTTTCCATTTGAAATTTTTAACCCTGAAAAAGCATGTTGGAATTGTCTTCAGACACTTAAAATGCAGTTCACACATTTCAATGTGATTAAGATTTCAAAATGTTTATTTTCTAACTTCAACTAATGTGAAATTCAATGACAAAAAGAAGACTGATTATTTGTTCCATCAGAAATTAGAATTTTAAATTGACCTGAATTCATTGATTTAAATTGTTTTACATCTTGAATATTTTAGAAAACTTTGATCACTGATGATCAATTTCATAATGTTTAAATTCAACGGTCTAAATTTGCAGCAAAAAAATTCACATGACACATCCGGTGTTCTGACGAGTTTAAAAATAAATAAATCTATAGATGAATTGGTCATGGTCCGAGCAGAATAAAAAAATAATGGCATCCGTATCAGATTTTCAAAAATTCCAATTGTTACCAAATACACACTGAGCAGTAAGAATGAGCAGTGGGAACTTTGAACTTTTGAAACAGTGGATCATTCTGTAGCTCAATTTATCCAGATTTATGATAGAACAAAAGTTTCATCTCCTTTAAGTGAACTTGCACATTGTCGTTATGTTCTCACACAGATTGTTTAGTTCGTCTAAATTAAATATAAAGCCATTTTTCCGGCACTTCTTAAGGCTTCAATCGCAATTACCTGCACATCCGAAATAACAACCCCCGGGACACACTCGGGGTCAAAAATCACTTATTCTGTGGTATTTTCAGAAGTTTCAACATTTTTCTCTCTTAACTTGTTCAAATTAAACTGTGCACTTTCCTTTTCTGAGGTGCCTTTGTTGTGGCAGGATTTAGAGTTTTTTGCAGCGATGAAGAGGGTTTGCAAGAAGCAGAGGACAAAGACAAGAAATATACTTTAAAAATCTGCTCTGCATCTCAAGGTAAGAAAACTGTTCTGCACATATTCAAATAATTCAAGACAAAATGTATCTTTTGAATGACTCCGATTAGGGTACTTAGAGCGCTACAACAATTATCTATTCTAATTTGGAACGATAATGGAAATGTTGCAAAGATAAATCCTCAGTAACAATGAAAAACTGTTTCAAACAATATTTTGAGTGGAGGTGGGGATACGAGTTGTTGAGGGCTTCAGGGCTCCTGAGTTCTGGAAAGGCTTCACCGATGGAGAACAGAATGAACTCTTTCTATAATGCAGGAGCGGTGGGCTGTTGGCGTTAGTTATGTTTGGCTGCTGTTGCTGCAGTTTTCGCTCATTGTCCAGTTTGACTTGGATGGAGGCGATTAACATATCTATTATTGAGATGCAGGATGTTTGGACAATGTCCTTGTGCTCATTCGTAAATAATGTATACTTTTTGGTGCATAAAGTGGGACTGTTGATGTGATTAAATGGAACCGTCGTGCTTACTGCCTGCTATGGGCCAATTACAATGCTTTGAGAATCGCATGAGTTTGTGCCTGGAGGCGGCTTAAGCACGAGGCTCCGCTGAGAATGTTTGAGAACTCTTTGAATGGTTGGAAAATCAACACATATCTGACAGGTTCCACCACAACGGATTTAATGTGTCAATCAAAACAAAGACTGATGTCAAATGCATTGATCTGTGGACCTCTGCCCCGCAGGTGCAACCACAGAGCAGGAGAAATATATCTACTTCTGTGTCTTTGCATTTGAGAATTTAATGGGTCGTTAAAGGGAGTGAATGACACAGTGGACAGACTCCTGATTTTTTCCAAAAAAAATCTGAAATCAATATTTTTGAAATGCTGATTACATACATTACAGACCACTGATACTGATAGATGCAAATGTAAACAGATTTACTCTTTGAAGACCACAGAGCAGCGTGACATGTCAATGATCTGATTCATGTTCAATGTTTAAAAAGCGATTCAAGTGAAAGTGCTCAGGGGCACACAGCAGACGGATGGAGCTCTTTGTTAAAGAGCACAAAGGCTTGTTTTACCTCCACATAAGGCAGTCCGCCATTTGGCCGGTTGCACCATGTTTTCAGCCAAATGACAAGGGCCGTGATGGAAGCAGTCTTTATCTAAGTGACATTTGCACAAAAATAAAATATTGCAATATTGACACAGTTTTCTACATAGACATACAATTTACTTGTATCAAATGACTTGTGTTTATAAGCCTAAAAATCATGCAGAAATTGTTACTGTAACTTTCTTTCTACAAAGTCTACTCTACAATAGACTGCAAAAGCTACTTCTCGACAAAAGATGATAATATAAACTCATTTGAATAATTATGTTGCACCCTTCAGATGAAAATACCAGATTTCGTGCATAGTTTTATAGTTGCAAGTTAAAAATGTGTTGCTGGTCATTTTATATAGTAATACATCCCTATCCTGTACTCATTCTTGAGCAATAATATTTTAGTAATGGCACACTTGAGTACAATAGTGGCTACTCCATCAACTTCTGCATGTACGTAATCCATCTCCATAAAGGACAATAACGACCAATATCCTTCAGTATCATCTCTCAGAGGTTTCTTTTAAGCACCGGAGGCATCGGGCCCAAATGTTATACCTGAGATGGTAACAGGCTATTGGGGTGCGGCGTAATAAAAGTGACACTGCTCGGCTCAGCGTGTCAAGTGAAGCTTAAATAGTGGCACAGAGCGATGGAGGGAATTGGCCATGGCAAAAGGAACAGGAAGGAAATCAAGCATGGTGCGGAGGATCATTTGGAGCTATTACTGCAAAGGGAACAGCATCTCCAGTGAGCCGCACACTGAAGCAGAGAGGGTGAAGCAGGACTGGGGCTCGTGTGCGTAAAAATGGCCCTGACGGCGCTGTGCTAAAGAACTAAAGGATTTCACACTCTGTTTAATCTTCACTGTGACCAGGCTTATGATGGATGCTTCACCACAGACCAGATCTACAGCGGTCAAAATGTGGAGCAGTGTCGTGCAAAAGCATACTTTGTTTTTATTTTTCCTAGACATAGAAACAAAAACATATAATAGATAGTTTTTCAATGAATCGACAGGTCCAACTCATGTTTGCATTTTTTAAAACGGGCACCAAGCGACTTTTCATGGTAAAAAAAAGTATATGTTTATTTTTTTGACATTGTTTGTAACTGTGACCCAGTATAAGTGGTCAGCAGGACTCCTTTACTTTGCATCCCAGTGGTTTCTAGGATGCTGTAGGATCAATTGTTTGGAAGGTTGTCTCTGCTGACAGACCCCAGGCAAAACAATTGATCCTTGAGCACTGTAGACAATAGACACACCCCTGATCAAAAAGCACCATGATGCCCACACTCACAGGCACTGGATCTCTACAAAAACACAAACATATACACTTTTTCATGCAAAAAATAGCATAATGCTCAAAATAAATAGACATTGAAATATCATAACCTCAATAGTTTAGGAAGATTCATCTTGTCTTCTTAGTAGAATTAAAAGTTTGGTTCTTCTGTACCAGACAATATAAGGTTTTGTGATGTTATTACCTTTGTAAAGGATGTATTACCTTTGTAATAACATCCCATAACCTTATACGGTATTGTCTGGTATAGAAGAACCCAATAGTTTTAATCATAACCTCAAGCTGATTATGATATAGACAAATACAATACAATACATAGTCCAAACTAGTCAACTACTCAGTGCTCCTTCCACAAAGAAGAACATTTATTCATGTAGAATATTCTTTGAAAAATAAACATGTAGGGATTTTACATACATACAACATGAATTTCCTTGTTTGACACATCATTCTGTAGACTCAAACCTTGATCTGATTGATTTAACCTATAAGCTCGCCCTATAGCGCCTGGCTATGTAGCTCGTAATCTCCTGAGAACACACTATAAAGATGTTAGCTTCAAATGAACTCTTCCAGATACGCATGCACCATCTCTGCTGCACTGATTTAGGCCTAGATGCCTTCACTTCTGACAATTCCTGCCGATCTCCAGATTACAGTGGCGCTGCTGTGAAGTCATGAATCAATCATCCGCAGATAAAGGAGATAAATGCACCCTGCCTTTAGCCAAGAGCCGGCAAAGATCAGGAAGTGGCGCTGAGGATGAGATGTCTTCCTGGGATAACGAAAACAAAGTGTCTCCATCACACAGGTTGTTGGTATGTTTAAGAGGACACAGTAGCAGCCAGCAAACACTAAAAGGCAACCAATTGAATCAGGGAAGCAGATGGTTTTAGCTGCCTTACCCGTAACTTCATTTGTAAGTTAATTGAATCTGCATACTGCTCGCAGCAGGGAAAGGAACAAAATAACAAAAAGAAAGAAACATATTGAGTAGAGCTGTGATGGTAAGAAGCTCAGATCAAACTTTTAACAGCAAGTCCCAGAAAAGAGCAAACATAAGAGCAGATGCCCACAATATTGTAAATATTGTGGGCGACAGTAGCTCAGTTGGTAGAGCATTGACCTTTGAGCCTCAATGTCATGGGTTCGAGCCCACCACAAAACGTTCTCCACCGACTACCACTGTCTGCTGTTGTTGTGTCCTTGGCAAGACACTTAACCTCTGGGAACACCAGATGCCACAGTGGGGCGGCTGCGGCTGTAAAGTGCCAAACTGCCGTGGTGTCCTTGGGCAAGACACTTTACCCCCATTGCCTAGAATGAGTCTGGTGT
>JAPMNZ010823647.1:0-15799 GCA_029875035.1 Pomatoschistus microps | reverse complement strand
ACAACAACAAAATGAAAATAGTGTAACATTCAGTTGTACCTATACAGGCACAGCAGTGAAAGAGGTTCAAAAATAATGTTATTCTTTGTGTAATTTAAATCTTACTATATCAACAACAGTTTGAACTTACGAGAACCTTAAAAGAGTAAATACACTGTGCCAATACCAGTTGGTGCTTCAGACTAGTATTGATTTATGATGGCTACAACTGCATTAGCAGCACAAGTGTGGAAATGGACATAATAGATAGCAGATATGACCAGTGATTTGTCAGTGCACATTACGTCTTACAACTCTTAGTCTAATGTACAATAGTTGCATAAACAATGAAAGCACCATTACACAGTGTTAAGGCCACATTCATCACCACGGAATCTTACAAAGTGAGACAAACACTTCAAACACAAAATTCTTTATTTCATTCAAAATAAAAAACAAATAAATTCAAAAATATGTTTATATAAAATACAAGATCAAGTGGATATCATTCTCCTGGTGGTATTGTAGAAATGTGTTGATGTGTTTATGGCACCACACGGTTAAGGCACATAGTTTTACTTGGTTGATGCAGATTGTTAACGTAAGATAAACGTTGCCAAGCACAACCAAAAGAAACAACCAGGAAAAGACTGCAAAGCACAATATATTGTTTTGCTTGTTATTGGTGCAGCACCGTAGTGTGTGTTAAAAGTCTTGTGCAGGATGCATCTTTCTGGTGGAAGAGGATAATGATATTTGGCTGGATTCTCACAGTATGACATCAATGATTCATTTGTTTTGCTTTTTTGATGTTGTAATGGCTTAAAGCTATCTGACAATCTTGCATTGAGTGGAACCACCTTTCCAGATCTGACAGGTTTGACCCGTATCTTGGACTGGTGGTGCATCTGCTGATCTCCAATGAGCTACTGTGGAACTTTCCAGACAATGCATGTCCAGGCAACCAGAAAGTACATTAACATTTTTAAAAATCAATGCATTATTTGAAGCATTGCTCCCACTACAAAGGCACTGCACAACCTTTTTAAGGGACCAGTTCATTACATTTCAGGGGTATATTTTTAATCAAAGAGAGATTGAAGTCCCAGGCAGAATATTTAATCTGTTAGAAACTTTCTTGAATTGTTGTTGTGAGTCCCATTTTGTGTGATTTGACCCTTTCTTCGAGAGAAGAAATCTGCACGAAGCAGACGGTACAAATATATACTTATCATGATATTCATGGCCATCATACAAGTGATGAAGAACCCAGCACTGTCCAGCTTAGTGTAGTTGTGGAGAATGTACCAGGTGAGGTAGAACTGGGTGAACAAGCGGAAGATCACATACGTGATGAAATTGGTCACTTTGTTGATGTGGTACAGAGCAGTGCCCTGAGCTCCTGCCAGCTTCAGCAGGAGGCGCAGGTGCAGCGTCACACTGTTGACCTCTACAAACAGAGCAACAACTGCCCCGGCAACGTACATGTGAGTGAGGAGAGAGTAGATGAAGCAGCTCAGCACCTGCACACATTGTTATTGTCACCATTGGAAAATGTCACACACACAGTGATTACAGCTGTCCCCTGAATGTTCCACTGCATTCATCACTACAGTATCTACCTCAAATCATTCTTTTTATCCCTCACCTTGAAATATATTTTTTGTGTGAGTGGGGTTCTTTATGCATAGTATTTTATTGTGCTTGTTTTACTGTATTAGAAACATAGCACCACTTCTTTTTATTTGTTACTATCTTTGTGAAAGCAATTTCCCTTTTGGATCAATAAAGTTTGTCTAAATCTGACATAACCAGCCTGATGGTGATTGTCTCCATAAAAATAGTTTAAAGCTATATTGTTGTTTCTAAAACAGTGGTACCTCTGGTGGTACTTGAGCTTATTCTGGCACATGGTCCCTCTGCACTTCAATAATTGATACAACTCTATTTGCATTTAATTCTACGTGTTTGTGTCTGGAACTTGGGACATAAAACAGTTTCTTAAGTAGTACTTGATTGGAAAAATGTGTTTTACATCAAGCAATCTATAATCTCTCTAGTCTCTATATATAAAATGGACACGTCAAATATAACTAATATAATGCCTGATGGTTGATTGTTGTTCATACCAGAGCATGATGCAGCAGAAACTCCCATGAACCCCGGGCATATCCACTGCAAATGATGTCAAATGCGTCTTGTATGAAGTATCCTGGGGACCACATAATCATACAGGACACATAAGGTTAAGACATAAAATCAAGCATCTCAAATAATGCACTACATACAATTGCCTACACACACATGATCCTTAATAAAGATTAACAATAATATGTAAAAAAGTAATACTGGTGTTAGAGATTCTTGAGAAAAATGTTTATTTATTGAGAGGAACCATTCTATACTGTCTTTTTCTCTCTCTTTTTGGACGGAAAACAATAAATCCATTAAGTAAACATGCTTTCATATGAAACTCCACATCTACATTATAGACATACATCAAGTTTGAACATTGGAATTGTTTTGTACAGGTCCATTTTCCCACACCACCCAAAAACATGCACCAAAACTGAAATTTCCCAACTGTGGGACGAACAAAGGATCTCTTTATCTCATTTTAAAATACTCCGATAAATAAATAAATACACTTATAGTCCTTCAGGAAAGTCAGTCCTGAAAGTTATGAGGTATAAGAAATGGCTCATGGGATTATGGGAATCAAATAAACTGAATAACACATCTCACACACATTAAGCGCTTTCCTTTTTCGGTCACAAGAATATTTATAGAAATAGTTTTAAATCTATCGAAGGTTAATACAGGCCACTACAAGGCGGTAACTGGGAGGTAAAAAGGGTCCTTGATATGAAAAGTTTGAGATGGAGAACCTCTGGACGATGTGTTTAAATGAATGAGACAGAAGTGTGTAGTTGGTCTAATTGTAATAGGCACAAAGGGACCAGGCGCTGGCTGCTGTTGTCAAGGCGGACCTCCACAGATTTGAGTCCTCATGGTTACACAGAGATGCACTGAGGACCGGCACACCGCTCAACCAGACGAGCCGGTCATTGGGGATTTGAGTCCAGGGGGAGGTTTCTATGTGTGTACAGATATTAAAGATACACACTTTTATATTTATAGGATCAACACAAACCTGTTGAGACACAGACAAGTAGGTAGGACAGGGGCGTGTGGTACAGATGGAGGTCCTGCAGCGTCTCAGGCCACACCACAGCACTGCAGAAGGAAACAAGTTATCAAGAGAATATATGTGGCTCAAAACAAGATACAAAAGAGAAATGTGCTTAAGGTGTAATGTGTTGTGTTCACGTGACATCACAACAGTGAGACTTCAAGTTCAGAACTAATTTCCTTTAGCCCATCCACCTGATTTAGTGCTATACAAAAATGTATTGAATTGAATTGAAACAAAAAAAGTGTCACAAAGTTCCACATCTTTGTCAGTACATATCAACTATAGTCTAATTCAGTGTTTTTCAACCAGTGTGTATATATGAGATGTTGTTTGGTGAGCCTTTGGAACTAATCCAATATCACCTGTTTCCTCAAAATAATGTAAAACGAAAAAATGTGAAAAGATTAGAAGGATTTTTTTCCACCTGTTGGATTTTCTATGTTATACACTTTGGTGGGAAGGACTTTGCATCAGTAATATCCTGCACAGATTCATTTATATATCAGTTTCAGTTGGTGGTGTGCCATGTGATTGTGTTCAATGAAAAAGTAGTGCCACGGATCAAAAGGATTGGGCAACAATTAATGTCTCAAGAGCTTTCAAGAAGTGGTGACAATATTTACAAAAAACTATGCTTGAGGTTGGCTTACATCATACAGTAGAAAGTATTTTTAGACGTAAAACGGCGCGTTTGTGAATCTAATCACAAAAAAATAATGGTCCGGGACAACATTTGGACATTTTCTTCAATCTCATTTTCCTCTTTCTCATAGAAATGTATTGGTATCAGCCCTCCAACTAAAATACAATTCTAAAAGATGAACAAAACCTATTAGTTACAATACATTAGTTACATATTATCACAATAATAGCAATTGTTCTTATCATATTCCTTGACCATCTATACACCAGTGAACTTCATTATGCATTTTAGAATAAGAATAAAACATGTTTTGACATTCACAGATAGCACTGAGGTGAAAAATCCAACAAGATTATGTGGGATCTGTCAGAATGAATCATAGCTCCCGCCCTAGAAAATTGTTTTCCACCTAAGAGCCGTTTACAGCAGGTTTTTCCAGTTAATTCTCTTTTATATTTTTATGCTTATGTCTTCAGTGTCCCAACAAGTAGTAATAGGAGATAGATTGACACAGATTAACACACTTTGGCAACTGTTTACCCCTCTTCTTCACTCCAAACGCCATTATCCTGCTCCCTGGCCTGTCTTCACATGCCTTCTCCCCCCTGACTGCCACTGACTGTCACTGCCCACGCTCCAGAGACTGCAAAGACAATGTCTCTATTTTACTGGGCACTTAGAGGGAACTTACCAGGTCACGGCCCATGTGCCAGTGAGCAGTGAATGCACCATGGACACAGACAAGTTCCTCCACCTCCAGGCATGAAACTTGTCTTGTTGGACCAACTTAGGCACTGGGAGCCTTTGGAGGAACTGGTCGACCACCCTGAAGAGGAGAGCGATCACCAGAACTGAGGGGAGTGGGTACCCCCTAAGAACAGGAAGCAGGGCCTCCATCCTCTGCCTCCAGCCCCCCTTCTTCCCACCTTTTCCCGAGTTTTTTTTCTTTTTCTTTGCTGTTCTTTATGCTCAATCTACAGCTCTGTGTGGCCGCCTTCTGTCAGTCCGATGACGGTCTGATATGCGCGGTATGTGATGGGAGTGTTTCAAAAGTCCATGAGTGAGGGAGTTGCAAAAATGATGTTGTTCAAACAGTCTCTCTTTTTTCATAAAGTTTTCGGTCAAAAATGTTGCCAGTCTGAGAAGAAGCGTCCTCGGTCCAAGTCAAAACTTTGGTGAAGGTTTTTGAATCGTGGCCATTTGGCGATCCCCGCAGATCTCGTTGCGCGCTCTGAACTCCGTGTGCGAAAGAAGCAGGGGGAGTGGTGCGGGGCTCAACCACAGAAACACAGAAACAAGGTGGGGCAGGAGCGCAGATCACATTTCGCAGTGACTTACGACAGGCGCTGGGATTGTCCTGATTCAAACTTAATGTAATTAATGTAAAAGTTGTTTGGTAGATCCAATCAGACACGTATAGGCTAATATGAAATGAACTTAAGTGTCTATTTATAGTCCTATCTCCCTATCTCTCACCAAGCTGCTTTGTTAGTGGGAAATATACAGCCCAATTGGCAAAACTGCTTTAGGCCAACCTATGTTTTACTAAATGAATAAACATGAATAATACATAATACATAAAAAAAAACAATCAGGGAAAATAAAGGGCCAACTGCCTTTCTGTTTCTTACAAAAACATCCACGATTTCAACGCAGTGAATCAAGATCACCTCTAGATGGCAGCAATATTACATTAAAACCAGAGCAGCAGAGGACCTTCTCTCATGGAAATTGAGAAATGGACGTAGAAACAGTTTCTGGCGCAAAAACTGAAAAACAAGTGTCCTTAAAAATAATCATAAACATTCTATTTCTGAACAAAACAATAATATAAGTCATACAAGTTGCTCCGTTATAGGCAGTTTGTGTGTGGATCCATGTATGATCTGTGTCTTGGGGAAGGCTCGTGAGTTTTCTTTGTCCTTGATGTGCCTTGAGGTTTGGCATCAGTTTCATATTGAGACTGAATTCTCAGACATTGACTGTGGTGCCTGGTGACAACTGTGCATTTGATGATGATGGGAGGAGATGACAGAGAGCCAATTTAGCTGACCTGAGGCACACTCATGTGACATATTATTCTAAACTTTTACCTTTGCACAGTTTGCATCAGTTATATCAGGCTGAGCTTGGATAGAAACAACTGGTAGATATGTTTTATAATGGACTTATAACAAGTAAAATAAAATTGTACATACAATTATGATGCGAATGATTATTATTGATATTAATATAATTTAGTAGTAATTTGCCCAAATGTTTGGCGATTATGCACGTTGGAAAAACAGCACCAAAACCAGGATGGTATCTCTGCCTTGGCCTTATTACTTAATAGCGTTGGGCATGTTATGTTGTTTTACACTACATCTACATAGCGTGTTGTTTGTCCCTCGTTGTAACCCGTAGTACAGATGTGACGGTTGCTTGGAGACGGCAGCTGTAATGGAGAAGTATGAGAAAATCAAAGTCGTGGGAAGAGGCGCTTTTGGGTGCAGTTAAAACTTTTTCACTTTTGTTGTGCACAGTTTTCATGTTTGTTGCAATGCAGTTGAAGTTCTGCGATTGAACTGAGACTGAGGCGTTTGCTAGCGGCCCAAAGTCTGTTGTTTACGCTCTGTGCAAAGTTGTAGCCTTAGCTAACGTTATAAAGTTACATGTTTGCGTAGTGATGATGACTCGTCTAAGTGCGACAGAACCTCTCTAGTCAATGTTCATAGTAGTTTTGGTTGTACAGCAGTCCAGTCTCAGTTTGTGTTAGTGTAAGTAATAAAAAAGGAAACATGTCGACGTCATGACGTCATCCCATCAAAATAAAACATCTCAAAAGACTAACATAGAAAGTTAAACATGTAAACATTTATAGACCTCACATCATCTACCTCTCCTCTCCAGAAAGACCAGTCCTTGTGATTGCGTAAATGTCTGCCCCCCTTCACCAAAACGAGTAGAGCTGGACCAACATGAGCCAGGCCCAAGTGAAAACGCGTTTTGACAACTTTGAATCCTCTATAGGCTCAATGTCATATATGCTGCAGGCCTTTTAACAAATCAGGAACTAACATAAACAAAGGAAATAAAAAGTCTAAGCTGAAGGCCTTAAGTAGTCTGTGTAGGCCTTCTGAAAGTTGATTTTTTTTTTTGATTAAACATCTTATTTTCCTACAATATCAGTGCTTAGGTTACCTAGTGTTTACTCTCAGTCATATCCCCATTCTTTATATTAATAATAGTTTTCTCCTCAGGATCGTCCACCTGTGTCGCAGGCGCAGTGATGGAGCCTTTGTCATCCTGAAAGAGATTCCAGTGGAGCAAATGTCCAGAGATGAGCGCCTTTCTGCACAGAACGAGTGTCAAGTGCTAAAGCTGCTTAACCACCCGAATATCATTGAGTATTATGAGAACTTTCTGGAAGATAAAGCCCTTATGATCGCCATGGAGTATGCACCAGGTAGGCCATTTAATTATTAAGGGGAGTCATGTGTTTTAACAGTTCAACTATGTGGAATACGTCTTTGGTCATTGACTGGTGGATAATTGTATGCAGGTGGGACATTGGCAGATTACATTCAGAAGCGCTGCAACTCCCTGCTGGATGAGGACACTATTCTGCATTTCTTTGTGCAGATTGTATTGGCTCTTTACCATGTGCACAACAAGCTCATTTTGCATAGGGATCTTAAAACACAAAACATACTCCTGGACAAGCATCAAATGATTGTCAAAATTGGAGACTTTGGGATCTCCAAAATCCTTGTCAGCAAGAGCAAGGCCTACACGGTAAGCCTCCTTTTTATGTTTAAGCCTTTTTCCCACATTAACTGTTGTCTTGTACAGGTGGTTGGGACCCCATGTTACATCTCTCCAGAGTTATGTGAAGGAAAACCATACAACCAGAAGAGTGACATCTGGGCCTTGGGCTGTGTGCTCTATGAACTGGCCAGTCTCAAGAGAGCCTTCGAGGCAGCAGTACGAATAGTGTTTATGTTTTATCTTTTTTGCTTTGCACGTTTTTTTACTTTGTTTGTAGACTTTTCATATATATTTTATATATTGACTTGGAAATACCTTTAGTTAAATTTTTGTATGAACGTATAAAGTGACACTATTTCCTTTCAGAATCTGCCGGCACTCGTCCTGAAGATCATGAGTGGCACTTTTGCACCCATTTCAGATCGATACAGCCCAGAACTTCGACAGCTTATACTCAACATGTTAAATCTGGACCCATCCAAACGCCCACAACTCAATGAAATCATGGCTCTACCTATCTGTATCCGGCCACTTCTTAATCTGTATACAGATATAGGAAATGTCAAAATGCGCAGGTACTGAACTACTATTTGTGTGTGCCATTATTGTAACTGACGACATACACTTCTTAAGGATTGAGAAGCCCTTATCTACAGTACAGACCGGTGCACAAGGAAGACCAGGAGGCAGAGTGACCTCCAACAGGTCAAGAGGTGAAGCAGAACATTATATTTGTCTGTAACCAGTAACTCAGACCATGTTTAATGATGAATGTTTGGCACAGATGGAGTGACTGGCATTGGCACAGGTAAAGTGCACTCCGTCCCGTTGTCCTCAGTGTACACTTGGGGCAGTGGCATCTCTATGCCTCTAAGACTACCGATGCTCAACACTGAAGTGTTGCAAGTGTCTCTGGGACGCACTCAGAAGATGGGAGTCACTAAATCAGGTCGTTTAATTACATGGGAGGTATGCAATTATCTGTGATGCCATGAGACAAATAGCTGCAGGTATATGTCTTTGTCTCAATGAATCGTTACTTGTCTATCACAGGCTCCCTCCGTGACCTCCGGTGACAGTCTCCCTGGGGCAGTGGAGCAGATGCAGCCTCAGTTCATCTCCCGTTTCCTGGAGGGTCAGTCTGGAGTCACTATCAAGTCTGTGGCCTGCGGCGATCTCTTTACCACTTGTATGACAGGTTTGTGAGCCAACCCTCTCTCCTGCACTGTCAGCCAAACACCAGTGGGAAGGGAAATTCATGATTATATTTACTCAATGCACAACTCTTAATCATTTATAATTCTATTTAGATGAGCTGCTTATAAAGAAGTTCTTGATGGGTTGACTTTAAATCAAATGGGAATTTGTGTAAAAGGAAGTGTGTCTAGATCAATATTTTAGGATTATAGTTTATCTAGAATCACTTGTTGATGTTTGTTTAATTTCATTTTGCAGACAGGGGCATCATCATGACCTTTGGCAGTGGAAGTAATGGTTGTCTAGGACATGGTAACTACAATGATGTAACACAGGTTTGTTCAAACGTTTGTTCTATTCATTTTTAGATATTTCAGTTACTAAACACCTGTTTTTGTTCAGCCTAAGATTGTAGAAGCTCTCCTTGGCTATGAACTGGTTCAGGTGTCATGTGGTGCTTCCCATGTGCTTGCTGTGACAAATGAAAGAGAAGTGTTTGCCTGGGGTCGTGGAGACAATGGTAAAATATACATAAAAAATATTACCCGATAGGATACAATATAATAATATCCAGGGCTTTTACATGGATATGTATACATATGTATGAATGTTTATTAAGCCATCATATCTGTGTATCAAAGAGAAAAATCAAGACTATGCCTTTGGACCGATAATACTATGCTTTCTATTGTTGTGTCTGTTTTAGGCCGCCTTGGCTTAGGCACTCAGGATACCCATAATTCTCCCCAGCAGGTGTGCTTACCGGTGGACTTTGAGGCCCAGAAGGTGGTGTGTGGCGTAGACTGCTCTATGATTATCAGCACTCAGTACAGCATAGTAGCATGTGGAAGCAACAGGTAATTGTAGAGTCAAAATAGTTTTTTCTAAACTTTTTATTGAGCATTTGGACACATCCAGCGTCTTTTTCTCCTTTACTCAAACAAACCACACCTCATTCCTGGGGAAGCTTTTGCTTTAGATTGTAGATTTAGTGGTTGCCATTTATCTTTCCAACCAGTGGAGCAACATTCTCATGAACAAATGCCATTCATTCTGTGCAAAGGTCAGATACTTTGAGCAGGTTTTTGCTTTTAGAATATAAAAGCTGTGAAGGGCACTGTATGAATAAAGATTATTTATATGTTTAAATAATTGGATATGCTGCATTGGATAATATTTATTTATATATTTACATTTATTAAGTCTTGTTTTATGTGAGTCTGTGACTAAAACAAATCTTTGGACACAATTACAGCAATAATGAACTCATAAATGATTACTCTTTATTTTGTTGTAAGATTTAACAAACTCGGACTGGATATGATCATGGGAGGAGAGGAACCAGAGTCCTCCAGTCAAGTGGAAGAAGTTCATTCCTACACAGCGGTTCAATCAGCACCTCTTGACAGGGAGAAAATCATTTACATTGATATTGGGACAGCCCATTCTGTTGCAGTCACAGGTAAACTGTCACTTTCTCTCATATTTGATAATAAATAAAACATGTTTATTTTACTACAGAGAATGGCCAGTGTTATACATTTGGCAGTAACCAGCATGGTCAGATGGGCTGTAGCTCACGCCGCAGTCGCCGTGTGCCGTACCTTGTGCCAAATCTGCAGGGCATCTCGATGGCGGCGTGTGGAGATGCTTTCACTTTAGCTATTGGATCAGGTGAGTATCACGATGTGTATGTATTAAAGAATAAAGCATTCCACAGTTCACCAACAGTAGTACAGGAATCACTCAAAAGCAAGGATTATATAATTAGTTATACATCTAATAGTTAGACACCTTTTAAGTGCCGTATACAAATATCAAAAGGTAAAAACATTTGACTGAATAATAGTATACGCTACAGCATGTAGAATATTAGTGAAATAAGCGATACTTACAATATTGAGTCATCTTTAATTACTATTAAGATTACTCACTATTTCACCGACCAGGGTCTCAAAGCACTTTACTATGTTGGTGTATTATCCAACTATAGTGGCTATAGCAGTTTTATATACAGTGCAGCAGGTTATGGTTAGCATGAATGACATGTTTATGGTGCTATGAACAGCATGTAAAGACAGGTTATTGTATAAACTCACTCTGTGTGAGAATATATGAGAAGCACATACATTTACCTTTGAGCAGCCGTGCCTTGACTCTTCAAAGTCACCCAGGACCAACACAACGTCCATGACTTCAGATACAATGCAATACTTTTTCAAAATATTAAAGTTTTCATTTTAATTTTGGCTGCAAATCTGGAAAAACAACAGACACTTATGTCAGTTGGAAGATCTCACCATTAATTGGATGTCTGTGTTGTGCTCTCATCTGGGAATGAAGGGGTAAAATGTGGTGTGGGCCAATGATTGCTTCCCCTGGGAGGAAATCTAGGGGTGTCAGCCATGTCTGCAGCAGTTTATTGTCTGGAGAAAGCTTTGTTCAGTTTTGACGTCCTGTGAGACAAGACGGCGGGCTGTCAGTGAAATATTTCAGGAGATAAATGCATCAGGGAGTGTTTTGTAAAATTAAAACTGTTTTCTTGCTGTTTTCTACAGAGGGTGAAGTGTACACCTGGGGTAAAGGGGCCCGTGGACGCCTGGGAAGGAAAGAGGAGGATTCTGGGAAACCGAAAGCCGTGCAGCTCGAAGAGGCTCACCCCTTCACAGTGACATCAGTGGCTTGTTGTCATGGAAACACCCTCCTGGCTGTGAAACGTAATATTTTAATTTTTAGTCTTTGTTAAGAAACACAGCATTTTTAGTTTTGCAGAAAATAATCAAAATTAACTTTAAATCAAATCAAACAATAACTTTGACTGAGAGTAGTGATTAATTATGTTATAAACAACTCACAATCAACGTGAGATTATAGAGTTATAATTCACAGATACAAGGGCAGATTTTAAACTGCAACAACAAAAATGATAAATCACAGTTGTGCAGGCTATAAGTATACGTCTGGCTGAAATGTCTTCTGTCGAGTATTCCAATGTAGTTTTACTGTTATGGCAAATAAACTAAATCAGAATTTAATTTTCAGTCACACCATGTGGCAAGGACATGTTAGGACTATTCATGTTAGCTAAACTATAAGTGTAATTTTTACAATAGTTTCCTCTTTTGATCCAGCTCTACTTGAAGAACCTGTTCCAAGATGATCATCTTCCAGAGACCTGCTCTTTGATCCTAATCTGAGACCGCTCTTCACACCCATAGACTATTATGCTGCTGGATCCTTAGGTTTTGCTTCATCTTCTGCTCAGAAAGAGCCTGTGTCTCGAGTCGGGTTCACAGGAGGTCAAAACCTGTTTGGTGAAACATGTCACAAGGTATAGGAGCCGGTGTGACAGTTCTGCTGAGATTAGATGGCAGGAAGTCGTTAAGGAGCTTTCCTGTGGTGAGACATTGTGCTCTTTCACATACAGCGAGCACGATGTGATGAAGAACCACTAAGGTTAATAAAAGAGCTCCTAAGCCTCTGCCAAATGACACAGTGACAAAACCCACAAATCACAAGGGTGAATGTCACTCCTGTGTTCTGTCACAGACCGGTCAAATGAACATAACATTCATCTGGATCACATTGTTATTGGTCACATTTTGTTTTATTGGCTTATCCTGCTAGTTGTTCAAAGAGTGTTTTTAACAGGTAACGATGTGTCGAGGGACCTTTACCCCCGGGGGTAGCCTGCACCCCCAGCAGAGGGGGGAGATCACAGAGCCCTGACAAGCCCTAGTGCTTGTTTGGTCAAAACATTATTATATTGCAAACAATAAAAAATATACCATAAGGAAAGACAGCGACATATGCATGGGGTATCAAATATTTGTTTCTAAATATTAAGTTTTTAGGTATGATATAACATAGAATTCTACATCTACAGTCATAGCACTAGAGTAATTATGTTTTTTATTTAGGTATTACAATGTTTACTCATGTTTTCATATCAACATGATATCAAGCATAGTTAAGTTTAGGAAATACACTGTTTTAAGTGTTTAAATGACTGTATATCACTAATACATAGTCTAATATATTATCTAATTGTGATTATTTTTTCTACCCCTAATGTAACTTTGTGTGACTCATTGTATTGCATGGCCTTTTTGTTGTCTGTATTGAAGAAATTGTTGTCTATTGTTTTGTTTGTGGGTGATGTAATGATGATGTAATGCAGAGGCAATGCATTAAGTAAAACTGATCCTTTGTGTCAGAATAAAGGTTATTGATTTAAATAATTTATTATATGTTTCTTGTCTACGTACATAGAGTGTATTTTTGTATATCGTTTTCTATGCATATAGTTTTCCCTCGATTTATTCATTTGAGCACTTTCGAAGTACATATTCAACATTAGATGTGCTGCAGTGTGCGGTTGTCCACCAGAGGGCGTAAGTCATTTAGTGTTGACATCACTGTTGCTTCCTATTGTGACTATTATAGCCTATTGAACATTGTTTATTTTCTCTCAAATGAAAGGAATACTGCAGAAATAACATCCAGATGGATTCAGTAGTGTTATACATGCCAATTGTGATATACACATCTCCCTCGTTTTACTAAGATGAGAGACGATAGTAGAAAACACAGTGTAGAAATAGACAAATGCATTGAGAACTGAAGTCTGTCTGACATATGCCTAATTATAGATCTATAGTGAAAATGAGAGGGACAAACAGTGTGGAGAAGCTCCTGAGCCTCCAGACTCCTCCTGCGTGTGGAAGGAGGCGGGGCCCGTCCACCTAAACAGACGGAGGGCCACAGCATTGTGTTCAGTCTGTGGAAGAAGCACATCTCCAGCGACAGAAGGACAGAGGAGCACATCAGCGTCAAACACAGCCGTACAGAGCGAGTGGCCATCATCCGTGCGCACAGAGCGGCGCGGAGCCTCATCCACCGCAGAGGACGTGAGATGAAACCCTCCATGCAGCCCTCCTCGGCTTGAACACGGCGCAACAGCTCTGATAAATAGCCCCGTTAGCGGGGAGAGGATACCCAGGACCCGAGAGGACATTTACCGTAACCTCCAGCTGGAACACGGGCCGAGGAGCACGGCCACATCGCAACCATGCCCGGGTTTGATTACAAGTTTCTGGAAAAACCAAAGAGACGCTTCCAGTGTCCGCTCTGCAGCAAAGCGATGCGGGAACCGGTCCAAGTGTCTACCTGTGGACACCGCTTCTGTGACACCTGTCTGCAAGAATTCTTAAGGTAAACAACATCATGTGCTATGCGCCTTTTGCAGCTGAATGCATGAGACGGCTTTCTAAACATACGTCATGTGCAGGTGTACCTCATGTATCCTCACCTTTCCCCCACAGAGCTTTGGATTAACAGGGTTTGTCTTTTCTGTCACTCGAATGTAGTGTGAGCCACAACGCAAACATCTATCTGTTTTTCCTAATGTCCTGTCCTCTCCACATGAAGGGTTATTACACGTGAGCCACTGTGTCAACAGCTCCTGAGCAGCTCCTTAGCAGCTCCTGAGCAGCTCCTGATAGTACAGTGTTGCTCATGTTATGCTATCATTCTTACAAGTTTATTACACACGCACAGCCAAATTAATAGAAATCCACACTCGCAGATCACCTCACACTGAATTACAAAATATATTGATCGAACCAAAACACAAACCCAAATGAGCAGATCAGTGTTCCTCACAGCCTTATTATACCTACATGTCTCCTTCATTGGCATTAGACAGTGCTCCTCTGCTGTCTGTGTCTCTGCCCTCAGGTGCCACTAAGTAATGGTCAGAGGATGTGAGTGGGGACCAGTGCCTCAGGTTCTGGATTAGACAAGTCATTTGACTCAGAGTGAGGGGCATCAAGGGACCCCTCTCCCAGAGGTCACCCTCCATCACCTCCTAATCTGTCCAAAGACAAGCAGTCACAAAGGCATATTGTTCCACCCTCTGGACTGCTCGGTCACCAGGGTTAGTGGGTTTTTAAACAATCATGTACCATTCTGGCAACAATTAGAGACTGACACTTAACACACAGGAGTCTAGTGTTTAACTTGTGACCTACTTCATGTAAACTACTCATCCTCATTGTTGAATTAATACATTTTGTTTTGACGGAACAGTCAAGAAGTGTATGGTATTGGCCACAAGTTCATATTTGCATTACTTACTACTGATAGTATATGACTTGAAAGAACTGCTGGCATGTTTTATCTAAAATTGTATGTTTTGCCCTCAATTCTGTTTAAGTCTATGTAAACTCAATATTAATTGTTTTGTGAAATGAGATATTTTCCAGTGATGCAGTTAATTGTCCACCTCTTTGTTGGCATTTATGGTTATTACAAACAGACGGTTCTTGTGGCTTTAAAAGCACAATTTTGATTGTGAAATTGTAATTATGTGGAATAATTGAGTTATAGAAAAATATAATTTGTCTATCAATAAATGCCAAAAAAATGCCACTAAATTGAGTGACTACTCAAACTGGTTACCCTTTAAAAACGTTTTACTTCCATTAAGGATGTCCTCAGAGGCAATAGACAGAGAGGCAATCTTTTGCTGAGAGTGCAAGACCTATTGTCACCCCTTTAATTGAGAAAGTGTGCCTCTCACCACTCTGGATCTGAGACTATTGTGGCAAATGGCAGTGACTTTATTGAGTCTGACAGAAAGTACCTAATGCTGTGCCTATTGAGCAATAGGGGCAGTAGGGCCTATTATAATTGAAGGTTGTGTCATGTTCTTGTTTTGTCTTGCCAAATGAGCATTCCTACTTTTAGACTGTCATTGCTGATAATGTTGTTGTGTTGTAACAAGTAAAATATCTGGCATTAAATCAAGTCTGTAAATGAGCTGTGCTTTTCTGATAGTCTGGCCGTGTGTAAACTGTGGCAGCTGCGTGAGTCATGCCTGAGCGGTGGCACTGGGCACGTGTCCGCACATAGACTCTGTGTGCTCCATGTTAGCATGTGATGCTAATGGTCTGTGTTTCCGCTGCCTGAGGAATGTGTAAATAGTGAAGCGGCAGAGCTGAGGGCTGACCCAGCACTAAAGGAGCGGATTG